>SNQJ01S0056667.1:4811-16812 GCA_010110895.2 Picea sitchensis | reverse complement strand
GATGAATGGAAGAATGACAAAAAAGTGTGGACTCTCATTGAAAGGTTGCAGCAGGATTCCGGTGCATCAGATACATTTACATGGAAAAATGATTCATTATGGAACAAAGATCGCTTATATTTATGTAAGAACTCCCAACTCAAACAAAAGGTTCTATTGGAATTGCACACCTCTCCAGTAGGAGGGCACTCGGGATTTTTGAAAACCTACCATAGAGTCAAGAAGAATTTTTTTTGGGATGGCCTTAAAAATGATGTTCAAAGGTTTGTGGAAGAATGTTTGGTTTGCCAACAAAATAAGGTGTAAACAATTAAGACCCCAGGTATTTTACAACCATTATCCATCCCAAGTCAGTGCTGGGAGGAGGTTTCCATGGATTTCATCACAAGGTTACCAAAGTCTGAAGGAAAGAGTGTCATCATGGTGATTGTTGATAGACTGACGAAGTACACACACTTTTGTGCACTCTCTCATCCCTTCAAAGCTATTACAGTTGCCACCGCATTCATGGAGATAGTTCAAAAGCTACATCGTAGCCCAAAGATTATTGTAAGTGACAGAGATCCCATCTTCACTGGACATTTTTGGACATAATTATTTTCTTGTTTGGGTACTCAATTGGCTCATAGCTCATCCTATCATCCTCAGTTCCGAACCATGCCGACACAGAAGTTTGTAACTCATTCACTTATGTTGATTTCATCTTAATAGAAATATGCTTTTCTCGTCCAATTAATATCTCATGAATATTTTAATTGTTATTCCATTTGCGTATTTTTTATGAATATTGATGGATTATTCTATTGAATGTGCTAACATTATCTATTATCACCATATTATTTCATTTATTGGTTGTTGAGGACTAGTTGCAGGTGTATTTCTTTGGGTCAAGTGCTCAACGGTGGAATTCATCGAACGTCTGGATGAGGTAGGCCTTTTATATTGTCTTTCTAGCATATTTGTTTATATAGAATACTTGATATTGGAGTTGATTTCTGTAGTCATTTCCATCTGTTATGGTTTACCCCTAGCCATAAAAATATTTTCCTCGTAACACATCAACTGATCTCTTGGATTCTGCTTCATCAACCAATCTCTTGGCTTCTGCCTCATCAACCAACCTCTTGGCTTCTATATAATCAACCAATTTCTTGGATTTGGCTTATTCTTATTTCTTATTTTGGAGTCCATATTTTTGTTCCATGCGATCATGTTCTTCTCTTCTCTTCACCTCTTAAGCTTGTCTTATCTAATAATCGTGCTCATCTTGGAGTCTTTTTTGTTCTAACTTTTCCTCCTTTTTGGTTTTATCCTACTCTTTGGGGATGTCAGTGTCCTACTCTTAGTGGAGAAATATCTGGAACTTCTTTAGAGTTTACCTCTTGATCTCTTCTTGTTCATGTTCAAGTTCCCGCTTGGAAGCATCATGGGGTAAGTTATGCAGGATTTCATCATAAGAGAGGATCCCCTTAAACTTGTCCTCTTCAAAATTGACCACATGGATGTTGGAATGGGTGAGACCAACATACCTAACATGGTTGATTGCAAGATCATGAGGATCATGGCCTTTGGGATCTCCTAGGAAAAGGATTAACTCTTGCAGGGCCTCCACTTCTTTCCTTGCATGTTGGCCATTGGAGATAGTGTAACTTTTGATGTGGATAGGGAAAATTGGCCTAAGTTTTTTGCTGCTGATTTGCAATAGTGCAGTGACCCCTAAATCCATGGTTTGGTATGAAATCTCCCTCATCAACAAATGGTCTAGCACAAAGTAGGGTAAAAGTGAAGGACCAGATCCTGTCACTAAGAGGGGGGGGGGGTGAATTAGTGACACAACAACTTTATCAATTTTTATTTTAATGCAATCAATATTTTAACACGGTATTTTATCGTGGAACCCAATTTGGGAAAACCACAAACAATTTTCTATTAACTGCAAAATTATTTTTTACAAGTTACATAGAAGGAAGATGTTCTTCCTGTTAGATCAACACCCACTGATAAAGATGCACCCACACCCCTTTTCAGCAGGTCCAACTAGTAGGAGGTTACAACCCACTATTTAGTCAGCTACAATTGACAAGCAAGCAACTACTCCCCTTGCACCTCCCAACCACCCTTAATTTCATCAATATGGAAACAGGATATGCAGTCCAATAATTATCTTCTATGTTAAACACTGGATTGCATAACTGCTACTCTATCTCCTTCTGTTTTCGATCTTCAATTAGACATTGACAGACACACTTTCTAATTCACAACTCAACATATTTATAAGCCTTTAAACTTTTCAACACAACTCTTCATAAACAACATGTATGTTCATTACATAACCCTTGTTTTAAGTAAAACAATCATTAACATGACTTTTCATAACCACACATCATTTTAACAATCATTTTAACTTTTTTTAATAAATCGATCATAGGTATGGATCGATTTCTTTTTAACTCGATTCCATATCTCTGCAATTATTGCAGAAACAGAGTTCTGTAGAGGCGATTCTTTCAACCCTTTTACATGTGATCACCACAGGCACAGAACCATGGGCTTATTAAATTTAAGCATTGTCTCTTCTTTCTCCCTTTACCTTTTACCCCCATATGTCCAGTGCTAGGATCATGTTCTTTGGTACTTCATCCTTCGGAATGTCAGGCCTTTGCAAGATTTCAAATATCTCAAATCATATTCCACTGAAACAGATCAGATGGTCAACATTTGTTCTTCTGTTAGTCGGACGATCTTGGCTTGTCTAGAGGTTTTGAACAAATTGACAATCATGAATTAATATATAGGTGAGTGAATGGTTCACATTTATTTTAGGAGCTCGGGGATTAGGGGGTTTGGATAATCTCTGCTCCAATTTTCTCCGGAGTGATCACATGTCGAATAAGTCATAAAGCGGTGGAGACCTTTTGTTATCGGTTGACACTGCCACTTATGTTATCCTTCAACTATACTTGATCAACGATTGATAACACTCCCAAAGTGTTATTCAGATTAGACAAATCATGTCCACTTAGAGACTTCGGTCTTCGGGACTTCGGGTGTTTGCTGGTGGGAAACTCCCAAAGTGAAAAAAATCCCGTAGTGACATAACTTGATGATGTCACTTGTTGACGTGTCAATGACTGAGTGGTTTCCACATGTCACTTATATTTGTGGCTTACGTATGCCTAAATTACCTATGAGACCTTGACACTTGTCATCATCTAATTACACCATGTGTCCTTGCTGACATAGATCTCTTCATGTGGCACATGTTCTTCTCCTTGATGTAACGGTTAGGATACTTCCCAAAGTGTTCCTCTAATAAGATGACTCATGTCTACTTCGGGACTTCGGGTAATTCGATTTCTCCACTTCCCAATTCTCTGGAAGTGAGATTCCACGAAGTGTAAACCTCAAGTAACTTGACTTCATCCAATGGTCATTATTTAACACGAAAAGTCTTAACATGATCCAACAATTGTCGGGAATTTGACTATTCGGTATCTCAGGCCTTTGGCCTTTCTTATCCTATCCTTCTACTTTCCTTGATCTGATGGTAAAAATATCTACCGAATTTTTTTTTCATATTAAACTACTTGCATCTATTTTGGGACATTTGTGGTTTACTCTGTCCTTCCACTAGACATGATCTTACGGTCATGATATCTCCCAAAGTGTTCTTCATATCGGATGGTCCTCATTTACTTCGAGACTTCGTCCTTCGGGTGATATTACTTGTTCTCAACCCTTTTTCTCCCGAAGTGGTCGACGATGTAGTTTACCACTTCTACCTTGGCGTGCTCTAAATAGATCAATGGTCGAGGGGTTTTCCAAATCTGACGGTTGACGGGAGTTTGTGACTCAGGGGCTTCAACCTTGGTATTAAAATTGATGATAATTGTAGATCTATTGGCAGGTGACCATCAACGTTCGGTGTGGATTGCAGAACTGTAACTTGCACATGGTTTATCCATTCACCCAATATCAACAATTGAAGTTGTGCGATTGTTGGTGGATCAACCACAGTCATCGATCTTTGAATCAATGAGATCTTACGGTCTAGACTAATTGCAGGATTGGAAATAATGCATTGTTTAATTCTCCCTTCGTGCTCCGCAATCAATCCTTTCCTTTGATCTGGCACTTGCGTATCCAACGATCCTAGTTTGTCTTGTGGGGATTTCGATCTCGATCACGTTTCTGCATTGTGCTTTCCCTTCTGAGCTTCATGTGTGTCATCGATTGTTGACATCAATGATAATACATTAATGATAGTATGTCCAAAAAAATAGTGTAGGGCTCCAGTGGTTCCATACACCCTAATATATGAATACTATTTATAGAGAAACCAATCAACTACCCCTTTCATCCCATTCCTGGCTTCGAAGTAAATTTTGTGTCTTGGGAAACCAAACAAAATAGATTCTATAGGGGATAGGAAGAGATTTCATATTTCATGAAAGTGTTTTCTATAATTAATGCTCCATAAATCAGAGTTGTGTACATGGACAGGGGGTTGGTTTTGGTCCCAGTTCCACCCTAGGTCAAGAAATTGTACAAAGGAGCAGAAGACATCAATCATGTAGGCCGACCTATAAAAAAAAGGATTCTTCATACCTAGGATATTCTTCATTTGTAGACATATGTTGAGAGCCAGGACATATTCCCAATTGAATACTTTCCCTATATTGACGATGGTGTGTGCCAAAGGCACCCAATCGATTTAAAAATGCGTGATATTTTCTTCTCCATAAATTTGACAAAGATTGGCTACCAACATTTTGTAGGGCGTCTTGAGCATGTGAGTGGGAACTAATTTCTGGCCTTGTTTGAGGGTCTCATCTTCATCGGCCCACTAGTAATTCATTTTCTTAGATGTTCCTTTGCTTGCTTGGGAAAACCCTTTTAACAAGGGTTCATTCAAAGATCATGTGGGAGTGGAAATATGATATCTCGAGTCGATATCTTCATTTCTCATGGATGCTACATGCTACCCTTGTTTTCTCATGATGGTCATTATTGTTATATCAAATTGTTTGAGGATCAATTTTGTTTCCTCATTGTATGCGAAAAGAAGTGGCTCGAAGGCTACTAGATGGATGTCGCTTCTTAGGATATTTTGATATCCTATATATTTCTTCATAACCAGGGAAATGGTATTCACCAATGTGGTGATTAGTATCAGTCACCAACACTTTAACTGGTCGAGATGATGATTTAGGCCCTGCAGCTGACTGGAAGTAAACTGGGCCCTTTGGTATTTTGGCATTCTGTCTTGTCATGATTGATTATTAGTTGGTCATGTATTACCATGTTGAAACGCGTATCATTACGATAAACATAACATGCTAACTGTAACAACAAAAACATATAAAAGATAAAATGGGCAAGCTATGACTAAGTGGAGACAATAACTGTGCAGTAACACTCAATGAAAAATCAAGAATGAATGAATGTTTCACAAACTTATGGCATAATATATGTCTGAGGAGGGGGGTTTATAGCTCTTGACACATTAAACAATCGTAAATGCACCATAACTCTACTGTGTACGAGAATCGTTTCTAAATATGGTCTCAATCCTTGTCATTAATGCTCATTAAGGGTGGTGATTTTTAGAATTCGTGTATCATAGGTAGAGAAAGGTTGTGGTTCAAAAATACTGTCATCAAAGTCATTCATTCATAGAGGAAGGATTGCAGATTAATAGGAGCTTC
The DNA here is from genome assembly GCA_010110895.2 of Picea sitchensis. Lineage (NCBI taxonomy): Eukaryota > Viridiplantae > Streptophyta > Pinopsida > Pinales > Pinaceae > Picea > Picea sitchensis. Next base: position 11,104 of record SNQJ01S0056667.1, on the reverse strand, counting down.
GATGGGAGGGGTATCAAAAGAATATTCCCTTATATTTAGAAATGCATGTCGACTTGACAAGTATGCAACATTGCAGGGAAGGTGGGACCTACCAGAGTCTTGGCATCGGAGGTCATCAGTGTGAGGTTCAAGATAAACCCCGAAGAAAGGGAATCGCAAGAATATTACCTTTTCTAAAAGGGTGTGTCGAGCATACTCTTTGAAATACTTCGGAGAAAATCCATCTGAGTTAATCCCTTAGAGTTCCATAGGTTAAGGAAATGTTTGGACCCCAACGAAAGAAATATCTAAATAATATACTTTTATCTTGGAAGAATGTTCCAAACGCGCATGTGGGAGGGCTCAAAAAGACTGTCGGATTTAGAGTTTCAGAGTTTGAAAGTATGAGGGATGAACTAGACTGCAATGAAAATGGTGTCGAAGGAATATTCCTTCGATACCTTGGGGTAGTGGTGAGTCCCAAAAGAAATAAAAGGAAATTTATTGAATAATGATAAACATGGAAGAAAAGGGTCCAATCTTAATATGCCACTTGGGGAGGTAGAAATTGGACAGGTTGTACTGACTCGAGAGTGTTGAGTACATGTTGTGTTTGAATATATCCATCCATGGGATGCCACATAAGGAGTAGATTTGATATGTTATATCTATCAGAGTGTGAGAGTCGGAGTTCTGGGTGGTGTGTGGAGTGAAATATTCCGATGAAGATGATTCTGATAGACCCCTTTTTATTGAAAACATCAGAAAGGTTTCTTTCAAAATAAAATATGGTGTGAGACTTGTTCTGAATCAATCATGACTTAGGAAAAGGGTAGAAGATTAAGATGAATCACGTTGGCTAAGTAAAACCAGGGAGCGGGTCTTTACTGTGAGGGAGAAGAACACTAAAAATGGGGACTAGAGGTTAAAGAGTGCAATATCAGGGGGACTCTTTTATGACTGTGTCCAAAGGGTTTTTATTCACAATGAATGCATAAACTGTATAAGTGATAGAATTTTTTTTTTCTTCAAGCTCATATATCCTTAGTGAAGTAGGAAAGTATTCCTTGTAGGAAAAAATTAAGAAAAGAAAGAGGGGCCCATAAAAAAAAGGGTCGTTGTGGGAGGTGAGCCACAATAGGTTGCAAAGATAGGCAACACCATCAATACTAGTAGTCTCATCTATGGTGAGTTTTGTTATATTTAATTCTAATTTTATTTTGTAAGTCTATTCATTGATAATATTGTGGAAAATAACTTATATGAATGGTATTTCCTTTCGAGTCTCTAAAACGGTGAACCATTCTGTGACACAAGAAGACTCGAGCTTCCTCAAGATTGAACAAGAGTAAGATCATATTTGGAAATGCACTTGGTTATGGAAAGGGTGGTGGGGGTCAATTATTAAACCATTATGTATCTTGGGCATGTGTCATTTTGGGTACAAGGTACCATTGTGTGTCTTGGGAACAAGGTGTCATTATTTTCTAGTTTGGCCAAAAGGTGCCATTATGTATCTTGAGCATGATATTCCATTTTGGAAAAAATGTACAATTGGGACAATTTTGAATACATATAAATGGATTTGGACATGTATAATGACTTATTTATGTCTTATTTTTTTAGTAATATTGTGTTATTATTCACCAATATTTAATACATGTAAATGGATTTGGACATGTATAATGACTTTTTAATGGTTAGTTTTTTAATAATATTGTGCTATTATTCATGTTTTTGTTTATTTGATGTAGATTATGAATGATGTTGATGAATGTCCATTGGAAACTAAAAGAAAATATTTAAGAGGTGGATGCACTCGACATTTTAGGGGAATTTCTTATTCCCCGCCTGAATTTCAACACTCTTTGAGAGCCTAATATAGGTGATCTAAACAAAAATGCACCCATTCAACCTAGACTTTAGCATGTGGGGTAGTTTATGGAAAAAAAAATTCTTAATGGGTTTGATGCACCACTCCAAATTTAACCAAATTTGAAAAGGAAGACTCAGAAATTCAACCCATGCAAGATAATGCAACTTCTTTCTTTATCAACTAAGAAATACTAGTCCACTGAGATAAGACTATAAGGACATTTTTGTAAACCCATAATTTTATACTAATTACATCATTAAAGTCTACTAAATCTTATACAAAAAGAATATAACCTTTAGTCGTGATTTGGATGGAATGCACATAACATCCATAGGATGCATGGATCTAATCTATGTAATTGGCCATGGGATGGATGGAATTCATGGGATAGATGGACTTTCACATGTAGTTTTATATACATCAATATCAATGTAAATTGGATTGAGCCCAAATTTGTTACCTTTTCATACATATTTGGTACAAAATTGTGGATTGTTTCAATGCCATGATGCTCCTCACTATTTACAAAATTCTTATCCACATTGGATGGAGTATGTGTTGTAAAATTATTATCACCAAACAAACAAGAAACTAGTAACCTAGGGTTTAAGGAAAGACAAGATTCAACAATAAAGCATGCATGATTCCCAATGATCATTCCTCTCAATGATGGAAAATTAAAAAATATTTGAACTTATGAAAATAACCTTCTTTTCCATCTTCATTCACTAGGTTATTGGCCCAATGTTCTCATATCTACGTATAGCTATTTTCTTCTAGTCACCTTTTGATAACTGTACTATTGAACTCACTAGATTTAAACCTTTTATGCATGACTCTTTTATTTAGTTTTCAATGTCCTTATACTCATAATAATTAACTACACACTATAAGTCAATAAATCCCTTGACTACAATGTTCAAAAGGCATTGATGTGAATAAATCAAATATATATTATTTACAACTCACAAATTTCCATGTCGGTATTGATTAATTGGCTTGGTTATCATTGATGTCAACCCTTGAAGCAAGTTTGGTAGAAAATTTTGGTAGCCCCAACAGTATGGATATGGGACTTTAGTTTTATTGATGTATAATGGTATGAATATTAATATATTTGTAGGTAATACTATTCTAGATGGATAGTACATGTCATTCCATTTCTGATGATATGTGGAACATCACATAACTCCTCATGGTTAGAGAGTTATGGCCTTGTGAAGTTGGAGAACCCTCATGAGTTATCTAGAAGTCAAAATTATTATAGAAGCTCCTAGAAGAAGTTGACTAGTCAAGTGATTCAAACTAGGAGTTAATCATGGGTTAAATTGTTGCAATAAGAAAATAATTAAAAATAAATTAGCTGCAACTAGAAGTGGAGAGTTTACTATTTGTAGAAAAGCGGGTTAGAAGTGGACAAGTGGTTAGAAGTGGGTTATGCCTAAAAGAAGGAAATTGGGTTAAGTTAGTTAGAAGGTAGCCCCATGAGGAAGCCACATGGAAGTATAAATAAGAGAGAAAGGCTCTCCTATTAGCACCTATTGAGAACATTGAATATATATTATTGTGTAAGGTTTATTGTAGATACTCATTGATACATATGAAGTTGCACAAGTCTGAGGTAGCGCGAAGGGTTGAAAGCTAAAGTTTCAAAATTATAGAAAATACTAAAAAAAACTTATTTTTTGAGGTGTACACGGGCTGCAGTGGATCATGGGACATATCTACTTGAGCTATAAATATAATAGGCCATGTACATGAGGGTAAATCCATAAAACTTGAGAAGATGAAGATGCCAGGTATCTAGAGTTTGAAAGAAAGCTCTAAGGAAGGTCTACAGTGATCAAGTACATTAGATCTATGTACTAGTTCAAAAAGTATGTCTTATTTCTATGACTAGTTGGATTTTTTTGTCTACATGAGAAATGGTTATGCGGGTTTGAGGATTTCCCCTATAGATATTAGTGGATTCATGGGACTTTCTGTATAAGTCATATCTATAGAAATACAATGTAGGTATAATCAATATTTATCATTGACACATCTTGTTAGTGGTGAGGCACATCTTGTACTTCTGGGAGTATGATTAAGGCTTTTTGTGGTACATGGTTGAGAGATTGTATTTGTTAAGTGGTTGATGTATTGAAAGGGTGTTTATCAGTAAGGGTTTGATGTCTAGTTCATGTGAGGGTAATTATACTTGTTCATGATTACACATACTTGTATTCCACATGACTAGAGAGATATAGATACATTTGGTTAAGGGATATGTATGAGGATGTATGCACAGGGAACAGTTACAGTCTAGACACAGTTCCAGGTTGCAAGTTGATGTGACAGAAGAAGAAGAGGGTCCGATTTTTTAGGGAGAGAAAACCCTAGTTTTAATAAGGCATACACAGGTTGTGTACATACGCGGGCGACAATATAGATAGGGCACGTACATACACGAGCTGCAGAAAAAATAGGTCACATATCTGTTGATTTTGGTTAGTACGGGCTCAATTTAGGTCACTACTACATATGACCAAATTTTTCATGGTTTTTCGTTGTTATTGCCACACATATCCGTCGCACTTTCCACGAAATTAAAGACTGTTTTTCGTGGAATTTTTTTCATCGCTATATCCACGAACCAGTTATTCGTGGAAACAATGACGAAATAATCCTTCCACGTGTCATCATCCTCAAGATAGGTGTACCTTAAAAAGCGTGTCAATAGAGACGAAATTTTTTCACAATAGGGACAAAAAACCATGCCAAAGTAAAAAACTTACCAACAGATTACGACACAAATGCCATATGTGCGATGCAAAACTGTGGAAAGTTGCAACGAAAAAACGTCGCAATAACGACGAAAGATTTTGGCAGAGAAAATTTTTTGCGACGCAGATGCTATATGTGCGATGAAAAACCGTCAAAAAGTGAAACGAGCTTTCATCGATATTTCCACGCTTAATAAAAACCTAATCATTACCACGCTTAATAAATATTGCCACACTTCCTGTAGCTTTAAAAAAAAAATCTACATTCGTGAGATGTTGGGATTCGTGAGATCTTCTAAAACAATGGATTCAACCATGGGAGTGGATGGGGGACATAATTATAATTAGGGTAATAGGGCTCTATGGAATTAAGTGGATCATTCCCCGCCATGATTTTATAATTATTATGAAGTTGGGTATATTGAAAGGAATTACTTATATCCTCACCATCCTTGATGTGGGTACTACCAAAAGACAATACATAATATGCATGATTGTGTACAATTGATTAATAAATGGGAGGAACAATACATGAGATAGAGTAGTGATAATATGGTGAATTGTGAGCTTTATATCCATGGTGAAAATATAGTAGGTTGTGCCTACATTGGGAACAATATCATCACCTATTTTGGATCCAATTCTAGCACAAACATGAGAGATGCAAATCAAGGACCCATATATCAAGCTTTATAGTGAGCACCAAGGTTTGATTACTATGAAAGAAAGGTTACTTTAAATATGTAATTAAGGTGATGCAGGAAGATATTAATGCTATAAACATAGTTACTATGAATGCAAGAAATAGAAAAGATTCCATAATTTGGCCACTAAGCCAATGCTTGATTCTACTAGTATATATAGTGGAAGATGAAGTCAAAGAATTTTTGAAAAGTTTTCTATAGATAATAGAAAATGATAAATCCACAACAAAGTTAAGGGAGGTCCTTGGGCCAATTTTTGAGTCACCAATAGAAGCACAATATAGTCCCTTAAACCATGTCCAGTGAACAAGGTATGGAAAATAATTTATCTTAAATGCATTGATTCAATGATATGAAGTGTGAGCATTTATGCTCAACTTCGGGTTGTATGTTAACATCCTACTGAAGTAATCATGGGAACTCATGGGATGACCAAATTGGGTCCACTTATCTAGTGGTAGTTGGTGAACATATGGAATTTTATCTCGATTGTGTGAATATTTATGATTACTTTGAGTTCATTGACATAGTAGATGACAAATATCCATACCTAGTATTGTAATGGATTGATTGGGAATTTGATAATGATGTCATTTAATAAGAAGGGTCATTGGATGGTATATCCATTGGATCTAATGTAGGGAAATACATTTGTTAAATAGATAGAAGAAGTATTGGATGCTTAGGATAGTTGGAAGACTACATTAATCTCACCATAGGATATTTGAAAGACTACATTAATCCAACTACTAGTGGAAAGTTGAGTTGGAGAATAATATTCTCCCATGTCATTTATTCCAAAGTGTCCATTACTTTTGGGCCGCCTAGGGAGTATGCAAATTAATTGACACAAATATGCACACTACCAAATTCCATTAAGTGTATTCATGTAGAGATTAAAGATCCACTAGTGTTTAATGGCACAACTAATGCCACAAAGTTTATGGAACACATAACTTAACACATCAT
>SNQJ01S0056666.1:36506-63337 GCA_010110895.2 Picea sitchensis | reverse complement strand
TCCATCATCTCTTGTAGTTCATCTTTTGTTACTATCTTCTTTTGTAAATCATTTATGTCCCTACGCATTTCTTCACCTTGATCAAGAGTCCATGTAGGATTTTCTGGAGGCTTATTTGGTGTAGAAGTTCCCTTTTTGGGTGGCATGTTGTCCAGGTATCACTTTTGAACCTTGATTTTGAGGTGGTTCTGCTAGATAATCTTTCTTCTGCTGTATCTCCAAAGTTTCGACCCTTCTGGGTATGAAAATTTCTTTTTTTGTAGTTCTCTGATATTTCTTCTTTGCAATGCCATAGGTCTAGTCAAAATTGAATGTGCCAAATGGAATTTACAGTAACTTCCCCACAACTTGATGATTTTTGGCCTTTCCAAGAGATCTAACTTGTATAGCGTGCCCCGCCCAAAATAATTGATATAAAATTTTGAAACTCATACCAGAAATACTACAGACTGTCAAATATCCAATGCAACTAATCTCACTAAATTTGGATACTCTAGGAAGAAGTTATGATTTTTTTACCTGGAACACCTTCATGAGACTAGTCAATAGGACTAGTCAAATACCCTATCTTCCACAAGGTGTATCTAAAAATGTACGATGCCCCAGAAGCTGAACCTTTTACCAAATATACCTTACTAATTTTTCTAAATATCCTCTAGATTTTAGGGTCTGAAATGTTACATAAAAATATTTATAGCAAAAATTCCGCAATGACTCATTTCAGGATGATTCCATAACCCTATCTTGCACAGGTTGTATCTCCGAAAATATAAGGTCTCAGGAGCTGAAATTTTAACCCAACATACCTTGATCTGTCTGTTAAATATCCTCCAAGTCGTTCATTCTGAAACATTGTACAAAAAACGTTATAGCAAAAATTCCAAGGTGTCTCAGATGTAGTAGCGAAACCCCAAGACCTTGAGCTCTGATACCATATGTTAAGAACCAAATATCAATATAGCATAGAAAAACCTCAGAATAAGTACTCAACGCCTTGAAAAAGAGAGAAATTCAGATAATAAGCCTCTTCAAGGGGGCAACCTCCTTATTCCCACATAAATGTACAATTCCAAGATGATTCCAAATGAAAATGTCTCCTTGGAATATATAGGAGACTAAGAGGTATAATTACAACTAATGAAATAAAGCTGACATAAATAAAATAACATTATTAATGTAATATGCCCCAATTAAGGGGTAATGAGCCACTATTTAGGGCTTAACACATTATGTCCCCGATGAACACTTGTCCAGTTCGATGGCTATTCAAGCCCTCTATTGATAGTACTTTGGGTGTTACAAGTTTAGACCTGGTGACAATTTTTGAATAGGAAAACTAAAGTGAATGGTACTATGCATTATTTTTTCACTGGCATAATTTTACAAGTAGACGCATAGCTTCGATGAAATATGGAGCCAAAATTTTGCAACCACACCTCTTAGTCTACAGAACCTGCGCTATGTTCGACGTCTCGCTTGTACTTGTTGATACTTCTTGTGAACTACAAACCATGTATTGCAGATGACATCAACATATTCACCATGCCATAGATGAATACATAGTCGAGGATATTTGTTTGGTAAACATACTAGGAACATAATGTATGCATATTTACCTTTGGCCTTGTCGGTCTGCTAATGTCTGGGATGACTGGCTGCTCATGGCCATGTCACTAGTCCAACTATTTTTTATGCAAGCATGTGTAGATGAACATCAGAAGGACTAAACAAGCATATGCATTGTATATTGTCCATAATAGTTCTTAATGTCACATGCAGGGTGGAAGGAGATGGAATACGAAATAGGGTGTCAAGGGATACTCAGGAAACATGAGGACCCGAGGGTCAAATTGTATGCCTTTGATTTTTTGACTGGAAAAATGTGTAATAGTAAATAGGGTGTGATGGCAGGGCACGATAACCAATCTGTATATTGTAGACCCCCGGAAGCCAGGGGAGCAATCTTGAACCCGCCATCCCGGCACCTACAATCGACAAAGTGAGTAAGTATGGAATAAGGTAGAAGCGTGACCATAAATGTGAACCCGTGAGTCCACCAACCCATGCACCAAGGCATTTTCAGAAAGACCACTAAGTAGAGAAATTAAAAAGAAAAAGGGATAATAGAAAATGGAAAGAGTAGAAATGGGGAGGGAAGAAAGGCCTTTTGCTTCCAAGTCATCATTTTCTAGTCTAATATTATATTCCCCCACCTGCTTTTTATATTTAATTTACTAGCACAATTGGTATACCTTTTCGAAGATTGTACCATAGAACCCTCTGTTGTTGCACAGAACAATTAATCTTCATGTCCAACCAACTTGTTTCTTCCAAGGTAGCAACGTCGAATATACAATGGACCATGAAGGCAAGTTAGTATGAAGACAGACATGTAAAAGAAATAAAAACAGTTCTATTTATTTCAATGTAACATCAAACAAAATACGATTCACATGAGAATAAGCAGAAAGATACGTAGTATATACATACAAGGGGAAAAAAAAGAAGGTGCAAAGTAGCAGAACAAGAACAACAAATACACAACAACAAATGAAATACTGAACATTGGAATATGAAATAAGAGTACAGATATCCAACGTACTGGAATAAAAATGCAAGAAAAATACAATGGACATGAAGGAAGTTAGTATGGAGGAAGACATGTAATGAAGATAAGTTATTATGTAGGAAGGTACACAACATCTACATACAATAAACTAGGTGAAAACATATACAGACAATAAATGAAATACAAAACAACACAATATGAAATAACAGTACAAGCATGTACCTTTCTATCTCCTCTTCCACCGATGCAGTAAAGACTCTGTCATTTTCTCCAGCTATTTTGTTTGTTTGAATGTGGGAACACACAAAATACAGTGAACATGAATGGAAGCTGGGATGCATAGGAGAACAAGTAATATGTACATACAGTAAATGAGACTGAACGAATAGAATAAAAGATAGGCAGAAACATGAACCTTTGCTTTTCTCCATCCATGGTTGTAAATATATAAATTTTTTCCCTGCCCAAATTATATTACAAGCCAAAAAATATTACCAAATTGCATGGCCATAGCTAAATGATTTTGGTTTTCTGTGAAAAAGTATCCAGATATGCTTCCATTCATGGAAATACATGTTCTTTATCCGCTACACAGACTGTTGTGCCCATGATACAAGATTTTCATTTTCTACGACAAACTATCCAGATATGCTTCCAAGCATGGAAATATAATTTTGCAGTATCTTTGTTGTACATATCATATCTCAAGTACAAGCTAAATTGTATCATGGTCACACCAATCTGTGTAGAGGATAAAGAACATGTATTGTGACATGGGCACATTCAACCACACATGGTTTATAAGTGCAGCTTGCACATGTTTTATTTTAACAAAAAAACAACGGATATTGCAATTGCACATGTACTTCTCGAACTATTTTTTATCATGTCAACACTGAAGTATCAACAAAATTTCACAGCAGAAGAGATCTCGACCTCGCCAGACACAATAAATAACACAACCGCAAGTCCACTTGTGGGTGCAGGGGTTGAACACCTCAAAGCGCCCAAATAATAATAATAATATAAAAAAGAAATAGAAAAAAACAACTCCAAATGTCGGTGCAGGAAACCAACCCTACAAATATGAAGTAAAAATAAGAAAACAACAAGCACCAAACCAGTGAGAAAGCACGAACAGGCCCAACTGCAACCCCAGAGCCCCAAATCATAAACTTGAGCCAAACAAACACAACCAACAACCGACGAACCAACGAACAAGAAACAACCACCGAACCAATAAACAACATATGTATCTCCAACGATTACGAAACTGCAGCCGAAGCACAAAAGGAACCAGAAACATATGACAAGCATGCCATTAGAAATAAGTAAGCATTCTTACTTGCAAACTGCAAACACTGAAAAACAAAGAAGGAATAGAAAATGAAACTATGGCATGTAAAATTACTCTGAAACAATGAAAGGCAGAAGCACAGGTCGAATTGTGAACCAATAAAAAACAACAAGCAAAAATCAACGAACCAACGAAGAAGTCAAATTCTGAACCAAACAACAACAAGAAGCAACAACCGACGAACCAACGAAGAAGAAGCACTCACCAAACCAATAAACAATGTATGTAACTTCAACGATGAGGAAATTGCATTACAAGGCTAGAAGAAGTATGAAACATACAATGCCTATTCAACTGGCGATGGACAACAATATTGTGTGAATTCACTGCAACATTGTATGGAAAATTTCAAGGATAAATGTACTCTAAAAAGCATATTTAGATAAACATTTAAGGTTGTCAGGTTGTCTAAGGGCCTCGCGATATGCAAACATTTAAGCTATTAGGCATGTTTGAGGACCTCGCGCCATGTAAACATTCAAGCTGTCAGGCCTATTCAAGCACCTAAAAAAAAGTGTCAATACATTTCAATACAAATACAAAGGAGTAATAATAATAATAGTAGCACAAATAAAAAAATAAATCAGAATACAAGGTTATAAACTTTGGAATTATTGATCACTATAATTTCTCAACTGGATATCTAAACGTTTCAATATGATTAGTACAAATAAAAAAGTACTGTACATGATAAAACTTTGAATATGGAAAAATAAAATTCATTGGGAATAGCGAAGTGACAATAAGACCTCAAATCTATGATGTCAGATCATAACATATATAGTTTTTTATTATATATAAAAAATAGTGCTTTTAGTTCTCTATGTCGAACATTATCGATTATCGATTTCCATAGTCCCTCGCCGGGAGGGACTAATAAAATTTTATATGTAGTATATAAAAATATATGTATTTTATTATTTAATTAATGTTTTTAATTTTTAAAGGTTGATAAATTAAAATTGATTTTATATTAATTATTTTTTTACAAGAATGGGTAGTGTATATTATATATTAAAAACAAATTGTAGTAGAGCTAAAACTAGCTAGGAGTTACAAAAATTTATGAGGTTTAGTAATGTGCAAAAAAACAGAGGGAATGGGCATCTTCAGATAACTGAAGTCTTTCAAAAAATTTACACACAAAAGTCTCCCTTCCTAATTTGTATTCTAACATATGAGCAGAGCATAAATACATATTTGCATTTCATGAACTTGGTTAATGGAGCTTTACTTTTGTATCCACTATAATTTGAGATTCTCCTTGATTGTTGGTAGTTGGTGGCAGTTGCAGAGGCTGCACTACCTCACATGAAGCATGGCAACCTTCTGAAGGTATTACTTCATTTAGATCGTGGATTGCAGCTCAAGAACCATGCTTCTCTTTTCCTAGAAGATGAATTTGCTTTGTATGCATGTTGACCTTTCTAAGCACGATAACCAACTCCTTGTCACACCTTTATTCCCTCACCTACATGATTTGCTCAAACTTGGTGTGTGATTCCCTGAGTGCTACAATTTTTTGTTGTTGAAGCTCCATTTTTCATTTGAGGACCTCCAATTCATAGTTGTTACAGTCGCATACGGGTTGTCTTTTGTGACACATACTTTGAACTAGTAGAGAGGTCAAATGCTACTGCAAGGTTATCATCGATGCTAGAGAGGGATGAGAGACAATTGATAATCAAATTAACAACTTCCATCGACTGGATTTTAACTGAATATAACACTATGAGAATGACACCTTCATTACCACACAAGAAATCCATCAAAGGTACATGCAATGATGAGAATATATGTTGGTACTCATCGTTGATAACCAAAAGAAGGACAATCATGTAGATTTTCTGAGGTCATATCAGGCTGCCACCTAAGGTCTATCTTTGATGGTTTGTTAAGTTCCACTATGGTTTGTCCCTTGTTGTTTTAGGACAGCAAAATAGTCCTCTTCGACTCATTTTGATGGTTAAGTGTACATTTGAGGAATTGCCCTTGCAAGTGTTTTCTTTACTCAATGTTACTTTGTACAATATACATCAAAACAAAATAACACTACCTCTAGATCTTTTAACTTTAAAATTTTGATCTACACTTCTAAGCATGCATGAAATTGACCACATATGTTTTTGGTCAACATGATCCTAGAAAAAACCCCATGGGGAAAAGGAAACCGGAGTTTGGAGCGGAGGGTATATATAGAAGGCCTCAAGAAGCAAATGCACAACAGGAAACATATACAAGTGAACACGGTACCAATAAAAACCACTCTCGGATTCCTTGGAGTTTTCTTGGAACCCACAAGCCTTGTGAAGTAAGGTGCACCTTTGCCTTGGTGAGCCTTTATTCTCTTTTCTTGCTTTGTCTTTATCCTAATGCCTTTGCCTTGAATTTTCTCTAGCTTTCCCTTTGAAATTTCCTTGCCTTTGTCTTGCCCTTTATAGTAGCCTCCTCCTCTCAAGAAAACCTCCCACAAGATGATGGTGTGCCCCCTCTCCTCAAGTGTGCCCCTCCTAGTGCAAAATCAACAAGGAGATGGTTTCTACCTTGCCAAGCACCCTCAATCTCCCATGAAGTGCACCTCCTCTCAACAAGATAGAACCCACCTAAGTAAGTGCTCCCTCTTTGCTTGATGCACCTTCCCTCCAAGAATGCACCCTCCATAAGCAAATGCACCCTCCTCCATAGAATGTGCCCCTCTCCTAAACACATGTGCCCTCACTCACAATTTCTCCCTCTTTAGCTCTAGAGTAAGCCACAACAAAATGAGGGAGCCTCCAAGTAATAGGTAAATCCTCCTCTACTAGATGTGCTCCCTCCTCACAAGGTTGCACCCCTCTCCACTAGTAAATGTGCCCTCCATCACAAGTATGCACCCTCCTCTAGGATAGTAACCAAGCCTCCATGGAAGATCCTCCAAGCAACATCAACTCAAGCAAATGATTCCTTCGCAAACCCTCATGCAAGTGTTCCCTCCTCTCCTCAATATTTGCACCAAATCTCTCCTCCTCATCTCCTCTTCTCACAAGTGAAGAGAGGTCTCAAAAATGCCCTATACCCTCCTTTAGCCTCCTTTGGACAAACCTAAAGATCAATGGCACTATACCCTCCTTTAGCCTCCTTTGGACAAACCCTAAAAGATCAATGGCCTAGATCCAATCTAGCCAAGTCTAATCAATGGGTGAGATTCAATCCCTAAATCTCACTTAGGAAACCCACTTTCCATAGTTTTCTTTATGTGTGTTAATTCATCTACTTTGTGAATTAATTGTCACTTTAATGAGTTAAGTGGCATATTTTACTTTTGACTTAAATCTCCTAAGTCAAAGTGAAATTAGAATCATAAAGTAAACTACAAGGGTAATAGTCTCCCCCTTTGTGTTTAGAGACTCATAAACACATGGGGACCACTTTCCAAGGTACCCAAATCTCAATACTCCCTCTCACCGAGGAAAGTGCCCGTCACCACCTATATCATCCCTATAGTGGACATGGTTTCCTCCTAGCATATATTTGGTGAGTATGGTTGTACCCTGGTCACTGAAAGTAGTCTTTGTCACATATCTTCTCAATCTATGTGGTCCATAAATGGAAGTGTCTCTCCACCTATCCAAGTTCACCTAGATATTGGTATCAAACCAACGATCTCCACCTTGGTCTCCCACCAAGGATTTCTACCTCCTGGCATCTCGCCAACAGTCACTAATCTTGGCATCTCACCAAGAGTCACTCTCTTGGAATATCACCAAGAGTCTCCCCCTCTTGGTATCTCACAGTACCTGGATCTTGACATCTCACCAAGATCCTCAACTTAGCCTCTCGCCAAGTAGCTTCCACCTGAAGTGGATCCAGAACTCAATCTGCCCCTCTCTATATCCAAGTGAGGCTCAAGCCTTTGTGGTGCCCTGCCGCTCCTCCTCATCAATCTCTGATGCTCATAAGACCTTGCACCAACCCTCTGTCTCGACAACTCTAAAACTGAAGTTGTCCTGGGTGGACCATTCACCCCCTCTGAAGATGTTGTACTTGAAACTTGAGTCTGAGCTCCCTCTAAATCACTACTATGAGCCAATCACTCCTCCTCAACTCGGTCTCCCCATCTGATGTTGGATGGTGTAATAACAAACAAAGAACTAGTGAATTCACACTCTCTCCCAAACTATGTATCAAACTCAAGCTCCTCTGTTGTCGTTGTTGAAACATCCTGCTGCTTCTTCTTATTCTTGGGACACTTTCCTACATAGTGACCCATCTCTCCACAAGAAAAGCATCTCATTGTTCTCATGTCTCTCTTCTTCCTACTACTTCTCTCTCCTCCATGTGGCGGGGCCCCAAACTTGGAACACTGCCAACCTCCCCCACCAGTCTTCTTCTTGCCCTTTGTCCAAAGAGCAAGATCCTCATCACTCTGTACTATCTTTTGTTGATGTTGTCCAGAAGCCACTGCCAAAAGTCTAGTCTCCTCTTGAACGAAGTCATCCCACATCCTCTCCCATGTGGGCATGACCTCCCTCGCAACAATGCCACGAACGAATGGACCCCATGGTTTGGTGAAGTTGTTTAAGGTTGTCCTCACCATAGAATCTGGGTCCACAACCTCTCCAATGGCTCCAAGATCGTCTCTGATCTGGGTGTATCGACTAAGGAAAGAAGTAACCGACTCATCCTAGAGCATCTAAATTCCCTTGATTCGATCACGAAGAACCATCTTTTGGTTCTCATTAGAGCTCTCATAAAGCTTGCATAGAGATACCCACATCTCAAATTCCCAAGCTTTCCTAGTCAAGTGGGGAATGATGTGATCATGCACAGAATCACATATCATCCTCTTTGCCTTGTTTTTCCTCTTCTTGAACTTTGCTAACAAGATGGGAGCAACAGCAGGGGGAACAAGAAAAATCGCCTCAACTATATCCCATAGTTTGAGTCCCTATAAGACAAAGACGATCTTGGCCTTCCAAGGCGACCAGTTGCTAGCTCCAACTAGGCTATCCTCCACATGCATATGAGATGATGACATCACTACAGAATGCACTCAAACTGATGCTCCAACTGCAAAGGAACACTGCCTCAGTCCTTCCAACACAGGTGTGAAAAGAGGCAAACGAACACCAACCTCACTCCTAGCAATAAGGTGTGAAAAGAGGTCGTGAAATACAACCTCAATCCTATCCATGCAGGTGTGAAATGATTATTTCCACAAGTGTCAAAAATCATCCCTGAACTATCCAACAAATATTCCCACAAGCTATCCACAAATTCTGTCAACATGCTATCCAAAATCTTCCCTGAACTATCCATGAAAATGCTCAAAACTCAGCAAGTCTAAGCCACCATTGGCTCTGATACCATGTAGATTTTATGAGGTCCTATGAGGCTGCCAACTAAGGTCTGTCTTTGAACTTAGTTTGGCTCTAAGTTTCAACTCTATGGCTGTCCCTTGCTATTGTTTTAGGACAGCAAATAGTCACCAACTTTGAACTAAATATTTTGATGGTTAAGTGTCCTTTTGAGGTGCCCTTGCAAGTGTTTTCTTTACTTAATGTTAGCACATGCAATATACATCAAAACAAATAACACTACCTCTAGATATTTTAATGTTAAAATGTTGATCTACACTTCTAAGCATGCATGAAATTGACACATATGTTTTTGGTCAGCATGACCCTAGAAACCCCCCCCCCATGGGGAAAACCATTTTGGAGAAAATATATATAGAAGGCCTCAAGGAAAAATGTACAACACAGGAAACATATACAAGTAAACCTGGTACAATATAAACCACTCTCGGATGCCTTGGAGTTCCTTGAAGAGCTCCCCACGAGCCTTGTGAAGTAAGGAACCCCTTGCCTTGGTGAGCCTTTCTTCTCTTTGCTTGCTTTGTCTTTATCCTGATGCCTTTGCCTTGACTTTTCCCTTGCTTGCCCTTTGAACTTTCCTTGCCTTTGTATTTCCCTTTGTAGTAGCCTTATCCTCTCAAGAAAACTTCCTACAAGATGATGGTGTGCCCCTCTCCTCATGCAAAACTCAACAAGGAGATGGTTTCTCCCTTGGCAAGCACCCTCAATCTCCCATGAAGTGCACCTCCTCTCAACAAGATAGAACCCACCTAAGTAAGCTCTCCATCTTTTCTTTATGTGCCTTCCCTCCAAGAATGCGCCCCTCCTCAAGAAAATGTGTCCTCCTCCATAGAATGTGCCCCTCTCCTAAAGACATGCGCCCTCACTCGCAATGGCTCCCCCTATAGATATAGAGTAATCCACAACAAAATGAGTGAGCTTCAAAGAAATGGGTAAAGCCTCCTCTACTAGATGTTCAACCTCCTCACAAGGTTGCACCCCTCTCCACTAGTAAATTCTCCCTCCATCACAAGTATGCACCCTCCTCTAGGATAGTATCCAAGCCTCCATGGAAGATCCTCCAAGCAACCTCAACTCAAGCAAATTTTTCCTTCTCAAAACCTCATGCAAGTGCACCCTCCTCTCCTCAAGATTTACGCCCAAGCTCTCCTCCTCATCTCCTCTTCTCACAAGTGAAGAATGAGTCTAAAAAATGCATTATACCCTCTTTTAGCCTCCTTTGGCCAAACCCTAAAAGATCAATGGCCTAGATCCAATCTAGCCAAGTCTAATCAATGAGTGAGATTCAATCCCTAAATCTCACTTAGGAAACCCATTTTCCATAGTTTGCTTTATGTCTATTAATTCACCCACTTTGTGAATTAATTGTCACTTTAATGAGTTAAGTGACATATTTCACTTTTGACTTAAATATCCTAAGTCAAAGTGAAATTAGAATCATAAAGTAAAGTGCAATGTTAATAGTCTCCCCTTTTGTGTTTAGAAACTCATAAACACATGGGGACCACTTTCCAAGGTACCCAAATCTCAACACTGCCTCTTACCGAGGAAGGTGCCCATCACCACCAATATCATCCCTATAGTGGACATGGCTTCCTCCTGGCATATACCTAGTGAGTATGGTTGTACCCTGATCATTGAAAGTAGTCTTTGTCACATATCTTCTCAATCTGCGTGATCCATAGATGGAAGTGTCTCTCCACCTATCCAAGATCACCTAGATTTTGGTATCAAACCAACGATATCCACCTCGGTCTCCCACCAAGGATATCTAACTCCTGGAATATCGCCAATAGTCACTACTCTTAGCATCTCACCAAGAGTCACTCTCTTGGAATCTCACCAAGAGTCTCCCCCTCTTGGTATCTCAACAAGAGTTCATGGATCTCGACATCTCACCAAGATCCTCAACTTAGCCTCTTTCCAAGTAGCTTCCACCTAAAGTGGATCCAGAACCTGATCTACCCCTCTCTGTAGCCAAGTGAGGCTCAAGCCTCTGTGGTTCCCTGTTGCTCCTCCTCATCAATCTATGATGCTCTGAAGCCCCTGCACCAACCCTCTGTCTCGACAACTCTGAGAATAAAGTTGTTCTGGGTGGACCATTCACCCCCTCTGAAGATGGTGTACTCGAAACCTGAGTTTGAGCTCCCTCTGAATCACTACTATGAGTCAGTCGGTCCTCCTCAACGTTGTGTCCCCATCTGATGTTGGATGGTGTAATAACAGACAAAGAACTGGTTAATGCACGCTCTCTCGCAATCTGTGTATCAAACTCAAGATCCTCTGTTGTCGCTGCTTAAACATCATGCTGCTTCTTCTTCTTCTTGGGACATTGTCCTGCATAGTGACCCATCTCTCCACAAGCAAAGCATCTCACTATTCTCATGTCTCTCTTCTGCCCACTACTTCTCTCTCCTCCTCATGGTGGGGCCCCAAACTTGGGACCCTACCGACCTCTCCCGTCGGTCTTCTTCTTTCCCTTTGTTCAAAGAGAAATATCCTCAACACCCTGCATTGTATGTTTTTTATGTTGTCCAGAAGCTTATGCCACAAGTCTAGTCTCCTCCTGAACAAAGTCATCCCACATCCTCTCCCATGTGGGCATGACCTCCCTGGAAACAATGCCACAAACAAATGGACCCCATGGTTTGGCGAAGCTATTTAAGGTTGTCCTCACCATAGAATCTGGGTTGACCACCTCTCCAACAACTCTAAGCTCGTCTTTGATTTGGGTGTATCGGTTAAGGAAATAAGTAACTGACTCATCCTGGAGCATGTGAATGCCCCTGAGTTGATCATGAAGAACCATCTTCTTGTTCTTATTAGAGCTCTCATAAAGCTTGCATAGATATGCCCACATATCAAATTCCCAATCTTTCCTGGTCAAGTGGGGAATGATGTTATCCTGCATGACATCATATATCGTCCTATTTGCCTTGTTGTTCAAATTCCCAAGATTTCCTAGTCAAGCGGGGAATGATGTTATCCCGCACGACATCATATATCATCCTATTTGCCTTGTTGTTCAAATTCCCAAGCTTTCCTAGTCAAGTGGGGAATGATGTTATCCCGCACGACATCATATATCGTCCTATTTGCCTTGTTGTTCATCTTCCTGAACTCTACTAACAATATGGGAGCAGTAGTAGGGGGAACATGAACAACTACCTCAACTATATCCCATAGTTCGAGGTCCTCTAAGACAAAGACGATCCTGGCCTTCCAAGGCGACCAATTGCTAGCTCTAGCTAGCTTATCCTCCACCTGTATCTGAGATGCTAAAATCACTACCGACTACACTCAAACCGATGCTCCAACTGCAAAGGAACGCTACCTCACTCTTGTCAACACAGGAAAATGAACACTGACCTCACTCCTAGAAATATAGGTGTGAAAAGAGGTCGTGAAATACAACCTCACTCTTGTCAACGCAGGTGTGAAAAGAGGTTTTCCAAAAGTGTCAAAAATCAACCCTGAATTGTCCAACAAATCTTCCCACAATATGTCCACAAACTCTTTCAACATGTTGTCCAAAATCTACCCTGAACTGTCCACGAAAATGCTCAAAAATCAGCAAGTCTAAGCCACCATTGGCTCTGATACCATGTAGATTTTATGAGGTCCTATGAGGCTGCCAACTAAGGTCTATCTTTGACCTTATTTTGGCTCTAAGTTTCAATTCTGTGGTTGTCCCTTGCTATTGTTTTAGGACAGAAAACAATCACCAACTTTCAACTCAATATTTTGATGGTTAAGTGTCCTTTTGAGGTGCCCTTGCAAGTGTTTTCTTTACTCAATGTTAGCACATGAAATATACATAAAAATAAATAAAACCACCTCTAGATATTTTAACTTTAAAATGTTGATGTACACTTCTAAGCATGCATGAAATTGACACATATGTTTTTGGTCAACATGACCCTAGAAAACCCTCCCCATGGGGAAAACCAGTTTGGAGCAGATATATATAGAATGCCTCAAAGCAAAATGTACAACACAATAAGAATATACAAGTGAACCTGGTACAATAGCAACCACTCTCGGATGCCTTGGAGTTCCTTGAAGACCTCCCCACAAGCCTTGTGAAGTAAGGTACCCATTGCCTTGGTGAGCCTTTCTTCTCTTTGCTTGCTTTGTCTTTATCCCAATGCCTTTTCCTTGACTTTTCTCTTTCTTTACCTTTTAAATTGCCTTTCCTTTGTATTTCCCTTTGTAGTAGCCTCCTCCTCTCAAGAAAACCTCCCACAAGATGATGTTGCACCCCTCTCCTCAAGTGCACCCCCTCCTCATGCAAAACTCAACAAGGAGATGGTTTCTCCCTTTCCAAGTTCCCTCAATCTCCCATGAAGCGCACCTCCTCTCAACAAGATAGAACACACCTAATTAAGCTCTCCCTCTTTGCTTGATGCGCCATCCCTCCAAGAATGTGCCCCTCCTCAAGCAAATGCACCCTCCTTCATAGAATGCACCCCTCTCCTAAACACATGCACCCTCACTCACAATGGCTCCCTCTATAGCTCTAGAGTAAGCCACAAAAAAATGAGTGAGCCTCCAAGCAATGGGTAAAGCCTTGTCTACTAGATGTGCGCCCTCCTCACAAGGTTGCACCCCTCTTCACTAGTAAATGCGTGCTCCATCTCAAGTATGCGCCCTCCTCTAGGATAGTAGCCAAGACTCCATGGAAGATCCTCCAAGCAACCTCAACTCAAGAAAATGCTTCCTTCTCAAACCCTCATGCAAGTGCAGCCTCCTCTCCTCAATGTTTTCACCCAAGCTCTCCTCCTCATCTCCTCTTCTCACAAGTGAAGAATGAGTCTCAAAAATGCCCTATACCCTCTTTTAGCCAAACCCTAAAAGATCAATGGCCTAGATCCAATCTAGCCAATTCTAATCAATGGGTGAGATTCAATCCCTAAATCTTACTTAGGAAACCCACTTTCCATAGTTTGATTTATGTCTATTAATTCACCCACTTTGTGAATTAATTTTCACTTTAATGAGTTAAGTGACATATTTCACTTTTGACTTAAATCTCCTAAGTCAAAGTGAAATTAGAATCATAAAGTAAAGGACAAGGGTAATAGTCTCCCCCTTTGTGTTTAGAGACTCATAAACACATGGGGACCACTTTCCAAGGTACCCAAATCTCAACAAATCAAACTACCATGAGGAGATGAATTCCCTGTGATGACGCCARAGGGAATACAAGTCCCACATGYGAAGATTAGACAAGGAGGGAGTGCTTTGAATGTTTCCATGTGAAGATGTAATGTCGACTACCAGATGTTATGTGCTACGCGTGGAGATGACRTGAGGCATGTGTTTGGAGAGGGATTTTCTTTAATGCGGTCGAGTGTATCTGCAATGTTGGAGGGGAGGGTCACATCACTTCCCTCATCCAATTTTTWAAAATTATTTTATCCTCCAAAATCCRTCATGCCAATAGGATTTGCAATTAATGTGATTTTCATTCCTACTTTWTCCATTTTTCTAAGGTGGAGTGAGATTTTATTTTCCCCTTTACCCATATTACTAAGGAAAAAAACACATAGTAGTTGCCTTGTTGGCCTTTAGAACCCCTTGATTCAAYGACTTGGCCTTCTTGGYGAGTTGATATGCCTCTTGATTTTGAYGAYGAAGGATGTGGAAGTATTCCACTGAGCAGAATTTTTGTTCATCGAGTTTAATTCTTTACAGGCTGGACTTGGAGTTGTGGTTGATGCCTCTCATACCTTTTATTACCAATTATGAGTCTCCTATAATGATAATACTATGAGATTTGTCTTCAGGTAACCGGGTCAATCCCATGAATACGACCAAGATTTTTTCTTGATTTTTTGTCTTGTGGCCCCATCCCCATGAGTATATGTATTCCTGGTTTCGTCCAGGGTCGAAATGAACCCCCCCCGCACCTTCCACCCCTATAGTGAATGTTAATTATTATTATTGTTTATAAAAGAAAAAAATATATATAAATATTAAAATTATATACATTTATATTATTAATTGTGCACTAATACATATGTACGAAAAAACCAATGTTGTACTCAAACAATACAGATAAAAACGGTCGTACTGTTGGATTTTATTTGCAATTTTTGTATTTTTTTTAAATAGTGCTCGACGTTCGTCGACTATTCGATGAAAGGGACATACATGTTGGATAAATGATGGTAATGTCTCTTTCCTCAGATATCCGATGTCTTGAGGCACCGTCGCATATCCGATGATTGACCAAGTCAAATATCCCCTTAGAAAGGTTTGACAAAGTCAATATTTTTTAGCATTAAGCAACGTCTCTCTGGTCATCAACTGTTGGAAATCCGACGAAAAAAGGATATATAATTAAAAAAATTCAATTAGAGGCGTTCGGCGTTGTTGCTATACTAGCGACGATAGGCAAGAATTTAGTATATATAGGTAATTTTTATATTGAGAATAGAATTTTATTTATTTTGTTAACCATTACAAATAGTTAAATTACTGAAGTTGATTTTTAAGATAATCATCACTAAAAATTTGGCAAGGAAAAATTTCACATAACATTCCAGGAGGAGTACAAGGAGGCTGATGAGATGCTGCATTGGGTGGCTGGGTGATCGAAAAGAAATCTTATTTCCTTTGCAATAAATGCAGGGGCTTTAATAGAAGGAGGATTTTAATAAAAATAGCTAAAAACATTGTACAAAGTATGGACACATTGAAGGAGGGCATGAATATCATCCCTTGGTAAGTTATTCATTATATGTCTTTATATTAGATTAATGTGTTTTGTAAATTTTTATATGTTAATTTTATTTTGTTAACTACATTACAAATAGTTAAACTATTAGGTTGATTTTTTAAGATAATCATCACTGAATGTATGGTAAGGAAAAATGTCACATAACATTCCTTCAGGAGGACAAGGAGACGTGAGATCTGCATTGGTGGCTTTGGGTGATCGAAAATGTTATTGCCCTTCTAAAAAGTGCAAGGGTTATAATAGAAGGAGACTTTTAATAAAAATAGCTAAAAAACATTGTATAAGTATGGACATCTTGAAAGAAGGCATGAATATCGTCCCTTGGTAAGTTATTCATTATATGTCTTTATATTGCAGTGTGTTTTTGTAAATGTTTATATGTTAAATGTAGAAGAAAAATAATGAATTATTTTTTCTTTATGGATATATTCTATGTACACAACAAATTGAGAGTAACTTAAGAATAGAAGAATTAGACATAAGATGTATATTTTAATTAGGGTTTAGGGTAGGGTTTAAGGTTTAGAGGTACATGGTGTAAGGGGTTAGGGGTTAATATTTTAGTGGTTTAAGGGTTAATAAGGCAATTAAGGATCAATGGTTGAAGGGCCAGGGTTTAAGGTAGGTTTAGGGGGTTTAGGTCCTATGGGATTTAGAGGTTAATGGTGTTTAAGGGAGTAAGGGTTAGGGGTTTAGGGTTAGAGATTAAGGGGTTAGGTTGTGTTAGGGGTTTAGGGTTAGAGATTAAGGGGTTAGGTTGTGTTAGGGGTTAATAGTTTAGGAGCTTAGGGTTCTAGGCCACATTATTGGTTAATGGTTTATGGGTTAGGGGTGAGGGGTAATGGGGTTAAGGTGTTAAGGATTAGGGGGATAGGGCCTGAGGTGTTAGGGGATAGGGATTAAAGGGTTATGGTTTAATGTTTTAGAGGTTAGGGTTGGGTTAAGGGTTAGGGATCAAAGGGTTATATAAGCTGATCTAAATCCCTTATAAACCATGTCTCCAAGTTGTGGGAAATTTTCCATCGACTTAAAAGATGTGGTCACCAAGTGAAATCAAGGAAGAATATGACATAATGATGAAGGTGATATAAAATTAGGTGTTTTTTTTTGGTTGTGACTATATATCTCACAAAGTGTCTCTCTTTCTACATGTCAAGAAAAATAACATTTTTCATATATTTCTTTAACATATTCATAAACATCTTCATAAATTTCACAAGTTTCATCATTGATTTGTTGTCTTTGTTTCTCGCTCTCACCTAAGTTGATTTCTCCATATAGAATACCAACTCCTAAGTACCCCTAACCATTGGATGACCAATAACCTTTTAGCCCCTAATCCCTTAGCCCTTGACCCCTTATAAACCCATAAATCATTAAGTACCCCAATCCTTGACCCCTAATACTCCCTCAACTCTCAACCCCTTATAAATAAAACTATGGTCTCCAAGTTGGGCCCAAGGAAGTTGCCATCCACTTAACACTTGTGGTATCCAAGTGAAATCAAGAAATAATATGACATAATGATGAAGACGAAATAAAAATATCATGTTGTTTTTGTTGGTTGTGACTATATATCTCACAAAGTGTCTCTTTTTCTACATGTCAAGAAAAGTGTTTATCTTTGTCTTTGGTGTCTTTGTTTACCAATATTATATTAATTTGTGAGTGTTTATATCGTTTTAATATTTGTTATATACACTAATATTACTTGATTGTTTGTAATTATAAAGGAATGACGCCCTAGTGCACTGCCCATGGAGGAAGATGTGGTTGTAGTACAAGTGCATGTTCAGGAACATGGAGAAAATATTGAAGATCAAGTTAATGATCCTATGGAAGAAGATGATGATGCTAATAAAATGGTTGAAGAAGATGGGAAAAATATATTGATCCAGGAGACATTTAATAATGATGGAATGGATGATGATGATGATGATCAACTTGATGGTGCTTTTGATATACTTGTACTTGAGAACCCAACACAACCTCTTTATGAAGGCTCCAAAACAAGTCTTCTCTATGCTATATTTTTGTTGGTGAACTTAAAGGTTATGAATGGTTTGTCAAACACTTGTGTCACACAACTCATAAGGTATGTAATACATTTTGTCATGACATTTAGTACATGATGATAAAGGTTTTATTTTTTACTTTCTTTTTACTGTTAGTTGATCATCTGTAACATTTGGATGCAATATGTACGATTAATATTTTTTACATTAACCAATATTAATTTTTTATGTTGTAGATTGTTAGGTGAATTTTTGTTACCACCGTCAAATGTTTTATGTCACACATACCAAGATTTACATGCCATTATGAAAGATATTGGAATGGAGTATCAAGTTATTCATGCATGTCCTGATGATCATATTTTGTATTATGGAGAACATGTGTTGAAAGAAGAATGTATGAAATGTCAAATTAGTATATATAGAACCGATCAAGTAATTAAAAAGGTGCCTCGCAAGGTTCTTTGTTATATTCCCATAATTCCACGTTTGTGGAGATTGTTCAGGTGCAAAACATAGCACAGTTTAAGGATTACCATGCAAAGAACAGAAGTAAAGATGGTGTTCTTTGAATGCCTACGGATGGATCTGCATTTAAGAATATAGAGGAAATATGGCCACATTTTAAAGTCGAACCTCATAATCTTAGGCTTTCATTGGCAGCGGACGGTGTCAATCCATTTGGAGAGATCATATCTACTTACTTGATGTGGCATGTTTTTGTTATCAACAATAGCATTCCCCCATGGATGTCAATAAAGAGGGAGCACATAATGTTGGCAATGATTGTTCCAGGTATTTTCTTAGAATAATTTCTTTTAACACGATAACATCTCATTTGTCTTGTTTGTTTCATAATTATGTCTTATATTTTTTTTGTTTACTCATATATGTTCAATTATATATGTCTTATAATTATGTTTGATATTTTTTTTATTTGCTCATATATGTATTAAGTATCTATTGTATGTTCAATCAATTAGGTAAGTACCAAGTCAAATATATGAATGTATATATCGAGCCTCTTATCGACGAGTTACTAGAGTTATGGAAGGGCATCACTATGTATGATATCTATAAACCAATAGGTGCACAAAGGGAATTTCAATTTTATGCAATGCTTGTATGGACAATTCGCGATGCCCCAGGGCTAACACATTTTTGTGGTATGTTATAACATTACACTGCACTTTAATAGTGTTTAATTTTATGAAGTTCATATCATGCATGTTTTTTAATACATAATCCCTTCATAATCATACTTCCAATAATTGATATAAAATTTAATCCATCTCTTGCAGGTCTTCAAACAAAGGGTAAATTTGCATGTCCAGTTTGTGGTCCTAAGATGAAATCTCATCATTCAAGAAGTTTAGGAAAGGAGGTGTTTGATGAGTATAGGCACTTCGTCTCTAAGAACCATAGGTATCGAAGTATCGAAAAACATATTTTCAATGGGAAAGAAGAGACTGGATTAAAACCACAAAGAATGACACCTCGTCTATGGAAATTGCAATATAATAGAAATTTTCATGGTATGGATCAAAACGTCTATGTATCATACATGAAATGTTTGGAATATTTTATATTTTTATTGCATTTTGTTCATTGTACTAATTGACAATTTATGTTGTAATATATTTAATTATGCTTCACCTTGAAGGTCGTCATGAAGGCATTAATAATGGGGCACTTCCATGAGGAATGAAAAGTTATCTTATACAATTCAGTAGGCTCCCCTACTATGAGCACCTAGAAATTGTCCATTTGTTTGATACAATGCACATCGGGAAGAATGTAACATAAACATTATGGCGAATCTTAGATGGAAGGAGTGACAAAGAAAAAATTGTGAAGATTTGTAATGACATTAAGGAGGCCAATCATGCAATGCAAAGTGTGATTCATTCAAATAACGATGGAGACCAAAATATAAGCGCCCTTCCATGGTTATTGACAAAGCAACAAATCAAGGATGTAAAAGAGGTTATTCAAAAAATTAAATTTCACACTGGATTTTCTTCAAACATAAAGAATATCCTAACAAAGAAAGGTGAATTAGGTGGTGTAAAAACTCATGATTGGCATACCTTCATTAAGGTAATTATTTTGGTGTATATATTTGTATATTGGTGAAACATCTTGTTAGTACTGGTTTTTTTTCTACTAATTTGTGAATAAATAATGATTCGTTTTTTTTGTTACAGTATTTTCTACCTCTATCTCTCCCATACAACTTTAACAACAATGTCAAAAAAGTTATATATGATCTTGGCAAATACATGAGGTAAGTGGTGATTTATATGCAAAGTGTAATTTGTTCAATTCGTTGTACAACTTATATTTCATTTCATGTGTTTTACTTGTAATCATGTAGTACTATATACTTTTTTGTTGAAACTTGTGGTTTGCTTATATCATTTGTAGATGGTTGTCATTTAAAGAAATCTATAAAGAAGATATAAATTATTGGAGGAGACAAATTCCTCGTCTAACGTGTGAAATGAAAAAGTATCTACCTCTGACATTTTTCAATGCACAAGAACAATACCTCATACACCAAGTTGAGGAGATTGAAAAGTGTGGACCTATACACACAAGGTCAATGTGGATGGTTGAGAGGCACTTGAAATCATTGAAGGATTTTCTTAGACAAAGAGCATGTCCTGAGGGTTCTATGGGAGAGGGATATATGGTATATAAAACCATGGTTTATATTACTCAATATCTTCCTAAAATAGTTGCAAGTATTAATGTGGATCGCATTTGGGATGTCAACTCCATCAACAAATTTGAATGGGAGCACCTATTGGGGAAAGGTAGAATGAAGAAAGTGACAAGTAAGTAGATCATGGTGGTGATTTATAATACATTTGACTTCTTGTTTTTATGTATATCGTACTTATTTAATTTTTATTCTTCCTACATAATCCATTATTATGAAGCTATACCATTGTGTCTTATTATATGTGAATTGTTTTATTTTAATATAATTGCTCGAGAGTGGGGTGCAATACATTTATACATTGCAAACAATCTTGATTGGATGAAGGTATGTATTGAACGATGTATACATTCTAATAATGGTAGGTTATCATGGTATGGTGTGGCTTCATTGGTCAAAGAAGTTGAACGTAAAGGAGATACCAATATTACACATAGGGAAATTGATTTAGCTTATGGTTTAAAAGATAAACAGGAAAGCATATATTCACCCATACTATTTGTTTTTTTTCAATATTATATTGATGTATATGGCATGTTTTTTTTCTTAATTTTCATAATTTCAAAGCATAAATATGTTTATCAATTGACAATACATTTTTTACGTGTCTAGAAATATTCAGTTAAAACACCACAATGCTATGTGGTGCAATGGCCATAAATTTCACATCAAAAAGTTGGATAAAAGATGGAAACTTCTAATAGTGGGATAACTGCAGTGTTTCAAGTTATTAATGTTTCCTCTAGAAGTGACAAACATTTAGAAGTCTCTGAAAATCGATACTCTAGGTATTTGGATGATATACTTGAGTGTGACTTTAAATCCTTCAAATTAGTTATGTTCGACGTCAAATGGTACAATCTACGAATAAATGAAAGTGATCCTAACAGAACTGTTAATCAACATGCTAACATATTTACCATGGTTAATGCAAGGAAGGTTGAGCTGGGATCAGAGCCCTATGTGCTTCCAAGCCAATGCAAACAAGTATTTTATTCATAGTTTCTAGGTAGAGAGGTTTGGTCATATGTTGTTAGATATGGTTGAAGAGGAAGGCTGGTAAAGTAAAATGTAGTGGAAGAAGATTATATTGAAGAAGAAGATGATGTAGAGGAGCAGTTAGTTCATGTGTCATAAGAATACGTCGAAGCAGTTCAAGGAGTTGTTGGAGACAATGTTTTGGATGAAGATGATATCGATGATGTGTTAGATGAACTCGAAGAGGTTGAACCAAATGTAGGAGACAATGTTCTTGATGATTATATAGACGATGATTATATGATTGGAAATGATGACATTGATGATGATGCTCCTGATATGACCAATCCTTTCAACAACAATTCTGAATTGGATGATAGAGATGTTGAGTTGGATGAAGAAGAAAATTAATGATATGAAATGTTGAAATGTATAACGAGGTATGTATTTGTATGTTTTTAGTTGATTTGTTCTCTTTTGTTTACCTTAAATTTTTGTTTTCTTAGTTTCTATGCTTGATTCTTACTATTATGTTTTCAAATTAATATTTTATAGTAGATAAATTGGGTATTGGGGAATTNTGTGACATTGGAAAATGTTCTTCACCTTGCGATGTAGGGAAAGTTTCATCATAATGTGATGTCAGGAAACACTTCATATATTGTAGGATTGTCTTTTAGTCTTACAACATTGGGAAATGGGCATCACAATGAGACATTGCAAAATGTTTGTCACAATGAGATGCTAGGAAATGTTCGTCACATTGCGATGTTGTGAAATGTTCATCACAATGCAATATTGAGAAATGTTTGTCACATTGCGACGTTGGGAAATGTTCGTAACAATGAGACATTGCGACATTGAAAAATGTCCATCACAGTGAGATGTTGAGAAATGTTTGTCACATTGTGCATTGGGAAATGTACATCATAATGAGACGTTGGGAAATGTTCATCACATTGCGACGTTGCGAAATGTTCGTGAGAAAGAGACATTGGGAAATGTTTTCCAGAATGCGACACTGTGAAATGTTTGTCACAATGCGACAGTGGGAAATGCTCATCACAATGAAACGTTGGGAAATGTTTTTCACAATGAGACATTGGAAAAAGATTGACACATTGTGATGTTGGGAAATGTTCGTCACAATCTGATGTTGGGAAATGTTCATTATAATGTGATATCGTGTGATCCATATTTATGAGCGGAATGAAATAAATAACAGATTGAATACAATAAAACAGAGATATGGAGAAAAACAATAGATATCCAGTGAACAATAACTTCTATTGAATAAATAAAATAGGCTGAAACTGTAAAACTACAGAACTGATAACTACTTACTCGAATGGTGGTAGTTATCTCTAAGAAGAGATGTGGATGTTACATGCATCCATCTGAGCATAATGATTACAATGAGGCTCCATATGAATTTTTAACATTGCTCATGAATTCCAAAACCCTAGACATCCACAAACCTAACCCTAGGAGATGAAATGCCAAAAGTTATGTGGGTCTTGATGGGTAAGTTGGTACCTCAACTTCCCGAGGTTGTAACTTATGCATGCGATCTCATTTATAGGCGCGTGATATCATGTTGGAAATGTATTTTCGAGAACTACACATTATGCCCTCAAACTCTGACTATGTGTATAGTTTGAATGTGGCAAGCCAAAAAAACATTGTTTAGGGCCCCAAAATGACCCTAGAAGTACATAAAGATGTACTAGCATGAAAATTTCCAAAATAAGCTAATTAGATTAGGTTGGAGGCCACCAATATCCACCTAGAAGCTGTGTAGGGCTTCAGACAGCCTCGAAAGTGCAGAACTCACAATTACAAGGAATTATAGAAGAATTTGTTGAACTAAAACTGTCAAAAGGAGCCAGTTGGAATAGGTGGGTAGCCACCAATATCTACCTGGATCAGTCCTCCCCCTTAGGAAGCAATTTTCTCCATTATGTGAAGTTCCCCCATCAGGTGAGGAAACTTCTGTTGAATTTTTCCCCGGGTGATCCACTTTCCTTGGTGTAGGAGTTTCCCTACCTTGACAACCCGATAAAGCTAGGTCCTCTGCTGGCGAGTGCCCTTGACCTGTGTTTCCACCATCTGATTAGTGGATGCTTGTTCCATGCAGTCAAGGTTGATATCTGTTGGTGTCAGTTGTTCTGCGATCTCTGAGGTGTCCAATAATGATGGAAAATATGGTCGAACAAGGTCCACATTGAACATTGGGTGTAAGCCAAGGAAGGGTGGAGTGTTGAGCTCAAAAGAATTGCTACTCAAAACCTTGGTGATAGTGTAAGACCCATAATGAAGTGGGTGGATCTTCCAATGGGTCCCTGTAAGGCATTCTTTTTGCAAATGTAACCAGACCTTATGTCCCACTTGAAATTTGTGCGGTACTCGATGTTGATCATGGTGTTTCTTGTACTTAGAATTGGATTTCTACAAAATATCATGGACATGTTGGCGGATGTGTTGAATCCACTCAATGAATCTAGTGGATTTGTCAGCCTCAGATTTAAAATGGGAAGAATCTATCTATGTTGTTGCAAGAGGTAGTGCAACATCAATGGGAACCAAGGGTTGGAATCCCAACCCCACCTGAAAGGGGATATGGTCGGCGGAGCTATGGAGAACCCTGTTGTAGTTGTATTGAACATAGGGAAGACTCCCATCCCATGTATACGAATACTTATAGTCATACATGCATAGGATGTGCACAATCATCCGATTGATGACCTTTGTTTGGCCATCGTTTTGAGGATGGAAGGAAGTGGATTTAGAGAGCTTGGTGTCCAACAATGACCAAATACTCGACCAAAATGTTTTGAGGAACCTCCTGTCCTGATCAAAGATGATGGTCTGTGGTATCTCAAAATGGACCCACACTCGTTCAAAGAAAATATTGGAAGTATATTCCACTGTGATGCTCTTCTTGTAGGCCGTGAGAATGGCCATCTTCAAAAATCGATCAACCACCACCAGTACACAATCATTTCCTTGCTTGGTGGAGGGAAGGCTAGAAATGTAATCCATTGAGATGGATTCCCAGGGCCTCTCAGGAGTATGAAGATGGGTGTATAAGACTTGTTTATTTATGGTTGCCTTGGAAATAGCACAAGCAATGCAAGGTCTTATATACTTGTTGATGTCCTATCAAAGTTTTGGCCAATAAAAATTTTTCTATAGAGCGGCCCTCAGTTTTCTCTACGCCAAAATGTCCTGCCATCCAACTGTAGTGATCCTCCCAAATATGATTTTCATGTTCGCTTGCATGAACAGAGAGATGGCCCAGATGGCATAACAGTCTGTCCTAAATGTGAAAATCGGTGACATTCACGCATGTACATAAGAGATGATAGGTGGTGGCGAAGTCTGGATCTTATTGATAAAGTTGGGGCAACTTAGATGCCTCATGCCCATAGGAATGGAGCACGATGGTGAGTGAAACCACGGGAAGTCAAATGAAGAAGTCAGTGACACGATTTTTTCTCCCTGTCTTATACTTGATGTTGAGATGGAATTGATGTAGGTAGGTGGACCAATTCTTATGGTGGTCATTCTGCAACTTCCCATGTGTTTGTATGAACTACAAAGGCTTGTGATAAGTGTGGATCATTGTCTCCTTTCCCAGAATGTAATGTTTCCATTGACGACAGGATTGTACAATGGAATACATTTCCTTGTCATAGGTGGGGTATTTCCGGACAGTATCTGAGAGTGTCTCACTATGGTATGCTATTAGATGACCATGTTGAGTGAGAACTGTGCCTACAATGTAGTTGGATGCATCAACCTCAATCTCGAATGGTTGTTGCAGATCGGGTAAGGAGAGTATTGGAGCTGATAACAAGAGATGCTTCAGATCATAAAATTCTCATTGTTGTGCCTTCCCCCACGTGAACGTTTCCCTGCCACCTCCCTTGGTCACTTGGTTAAGGGCCCATGCAATATGGGATAATCCCAACACGAACCGTCGGTATAAGTTGGCAAGTCCCAAGAAGCTTTGAAGCTCAGTTAGTGTGGTCAGGGTTGGCTAGTCACGGATGACTTGGATCCTAGCTAGATCCACATGTACCCCATGCTCATCAACAATGTAGCCCAAATATTGGACCCTATTCATGCCAAAGGAGATTTTTTCCAAGTTGGCATACAACTTATGTTGTCGCAAAGTACTCAAAACCTGTTGAATATGTTGCATGTGCTCCTCCCACGTTCTACTGAAGATGAGGATGTCATCCAAATATACCACCACAAAAGAGTTGGTGAAGGGTCTCAATACATCATCCATCAACCTCATGAAAGTCGCTAGTGCATTTGTTAAGCCAAAAGGCATGACCAACCATTCGAAGAGACCTTCTTTATATTTGAAAGTTGTATTCCATACATCAATTGGCTCTGTTATCGCACAGTTTGTAGGAAAGTTTTAGGTAGCTTGAGTCAAGGCTTCAAACTGGCGTAATAGGAACTTCCCCACCCACTGTCACCTCGATGGGGAGCTCTTTCTATTTAGGGTGGCTAATCCCAAGGGAGACGTCCCTAGTAAGGGGTTCTGAAGGATAAGAATCAAGGTTTTAAGGCTTCCAAGGTTAAGGATAGGCTTCCCTTCACAGATTACTGCCAATAGAGATAGTCAAAAGCAGAAGATATTCCACTGGATGGCACCTGTTTGCGAGACAAGACAAATAAAGCTAGAAAATGTGTTGCAGTGGTTAGTACTTCACAATATTAATGACTATCTTTTATATACATGAGCATTAATGAAAGTAATTATTGACGAAGTCAATGATTGCAATAAAAGCTTATATTTCATGTCACTTCTCAATAAATACAAATGATAATAGCATTCAATGTGTAAAATTAGATCTTTATTATATCACAATGCAGTAAATATCATAAATCTGCTCATATATAAATACTGTTGTTGCGTCACAATTGTTGGGTATGTGTTATATTCTTTGCATGTGTGTGTGTGTGGGTGCGTCAGATACGACGACTGCGTCTGGGCGGTTTTTTGCTATTTTTAGCGGATTTTGCTATTTTTAGCTGATTTGTAAATTAATCCCGGATTAAGGGATT
>SNQJ01S0056666.1:18534-36456 GCA_010110895.2 Picea sitchensis | reverse complement strand
GGAAGGTTGAGCTGGGATCAGAGCCCTATGTGCTTCCAAGCCAATGCAAACAAGTATTTTATTCATAGTTTCTAGGTAGAGAGGTTTGGTCATATGTTGTTAGATATGGTTGAAGAGGAAGGCTGGTAAAGTAAAATGTAGTGAAAGAAGATTATATTGAAGAAGAAGATGATGTAGAGGAGCAGTTAGTTCATGTGTCATAAGAATACGTCGAAGCAGTTCAAGGAGTTGTTCGAGACAATGTTTTGGATGAAGATGATATCGACGATGTGTTAGATGAAATCGAAGAGGTTGAACCAAATGTAGGAGACAATGTTCTTGATGATGATATAGACGATGATTATATGATTGGAAATGATGGCATTGATGATGATGCTCCTGATATGGCCAATCCTTTCAACAACAATTCTGAATTGGATGATAGAGATGTTGAGTTGGATGAAGAAGAAAATTAATGATATGAAATGTTGAAATGTATAATGAGGTATGTATTTGTATGTTTTTAGTTGATTTGTTCTCTTTTGTTTACCTTAAATTTTTGTTTTCTTAGTTTCTATGCTTGATTCTTACTATTATGTTTTCAAATTAATATTTTATAGTAGATAAATTGGGTATTGGGGAATTGAGAGTGATGTGGGGGGGAGGGGCCATATGATCTGATTCCACCCTCACATGGTTGGACTTGTTCAATAGAGAATATATATTTATTCTTGAAACCAAGAGAATCTCATTCAGGTTTATAGACTCAAATGCGACTCACAGAAAGAATTTGACAATCAAATGACAAAATTGCAACATAGATGTTGATCCGAAATTATGAGCAGAACGAAAGGAATACAGAATGAAAACAATAAAACAGAGATATGGAGAACAACAATAGATATCCAGTGAACAATAACTTCTATTGAATAAATAAAATAGGCTGAAACTGTAAAACCACAGAAATGGAAACAACTTGCTTGAATGGTGGTAGCTATCTCTGAGACGAGATGTGGCTTGCTACGCGCATCTGTCTGAGAAGAATGATTACAATGAAGATCCAAAGGCATTTTTAACATTACTCATGAATTCCAAAACCCTATACATCCAAAACCTAAAGGAAGTGAAACGCCAAAATTTATGTGGGCCCCTATGAGTAAGTTGGTACCTCAACTTCTCGGGGTCGTAACTTTTGCATACGACCTCCGTTTTAGGAACCTGATAGCCCATTGGAAAGGTATTTTCGAGAACTACACATTATATCGTCAAAATTTGACTTTGTCTACAATTGGAATGTGGCAAGCCAAAAAAACACTGTTTAGGGGCCCAAAATGGCCCTGGAAGTACATAAAGATGTATTGACATGAAAACTTCCAAAATAAGCTAGTTGGATTAGATGGGTGGCCACTAGTCTCCACCTAGAAGATGTGTAGGTCTTCAAACAACCATGAAAGTGTAGAACCCACAATTACAAAGAAGTACAAAAGAACGTGTTGAACTAAAAATTGTCAAGAGGAGCTAGTTGTAATAGGTGGGTGGCCACCAATATCCACCTGGATCAGTCCTCCCCCCTTAGTAAGCAATGGTCTCCATTTTGTTGAGTTCCCCCATCATGTGAGAAATTTTTTGTTGAATTTGGCCCCAGGTGAGACACTTGCCTTGGTGTAAGAGTTTCCCTGCCTTGACAACTCGATAAATCTGGACCCTCTGCTGGCGAGTGCCCTTGACCTATGTGTCCGCTATCTGATCAGTGGATACATGTTCCATGCAGTCAAGGTTGATATCTGTTGGTTTAAATTGTTCTGCGATCTATGAGGTCTCCAATAATTGTGGAAAATATGGTCGAAGGAGGTCCACATTGAACATTGGGTGCAAGCCAAGGAATGGTGGAGTGTTGAGCTCAAAATAGTTGCTACCCACAACCTTTGTGATAGTGTAAGGCCCATAGCGAAGTGGGCAGAGATTTTGATGGGGCCCTGTAAGGCACTCTTTCTGTAAATGTAACCAGACCTTGTCTCCCACTTGAAACTGGTGTGGTACATGATGTTGATCATGTCGTTGATTGTACTTAGCATTGGCTTTCTACAAAATCTCATGGACCTGTTGGAAGATGTGTTGAATCCACTCAATGAATCTGGTGTCTTTTTTGGCCTCAAATAGAACATGGGAAGATTCTTCCTGTGTGGTTTCAAGAGGTAGTGCAACATCAATAGGACCCAAGGGTTAGAATCCCATCCCTACCTAAAATGGTCTATGGTAGGTGTAGATATGGAGAGCCCTATTGTAGCTATGTTGAAAATAGGGAAGACTCTCATCCCATGTACGTGGATGCTTAGAGTTGTACATACGCAGGATGTGCACAATCATCTGATTGACGACCTCTGTCTGGCCATCAGTTTGGGGGTGGAAAGTAGTGGATTTAGTGAGCTTGGTGTCCAACAATGACCAGAGACTCAACCAAAATGTGTTGAGGAACCTGTTGTCCCGATCTGAGGTGATGGTATGTGGTATACCAAAATGGACCCACACTTGTTTGAAGAAGAGATTAGCAGTCTCTACCACTATGATGCTCTTCTTGCAGGCTATGATCATGGCCATCTTTGAAAATTGATCAACTACCAAAAATACACAATCATTTTCATGCTTGTTGGATGAAAGGCTAGACATGTAATACATCGAGATGGATTCCTAAGGCTTCTCGAGAGTAGGAAGAGGGGTGTATAAGCCTTGCTTCTTGATGGTTGGCTTGGAAATGGCACGGGTAGTGCAATATTTGATATACTTGTTGACGTCTTGTCAAAGTTTTGGCCAATAAAAATGTTTATGTAGAACAACCACATTTTTCTCCATGCCAAAATGTCCATCCATCTGATTGTAGTGAGCCTCCCAAATCATCTTTTCACACTCGATTGTGGGAACATAGATGTGGCCTAGATGGCATAACAATCCATCATGGATGTGAAAATCGGTGACATTCGCTCATGTATGTAAGAGCTGATAGGTGGTGGCGAAGTTAGGGTCATGCTGATAAAGTTGGGGCCACTCAGATGCCTCATGCCCACACGAATGGAGCACTATGGTGAGTGCAGCAATGGGAGGACGATTGAGTCAATCAACAACACAATTTATGCTCCTTGTTGTATACTTGATGTTGAGATGGAACTATTGTAGGTATGTGGACCTCTTTTGATGGCAGTCATTTTGCAACTTCCCCTGTGTCTGTATGAATTGCAGAGGCTTGTGATCAGTGTGGATGATTGTCTCCTTTCCCATAATGTAATGTTTCCATTGACGACAAGATTTCACAATGGAATACATTTCTTTTTCATAGGTGGGGTATTTTTGGACAGTATCTAAGAGTGTATCACTATGGTATGACACTGGATGACCATGTTGAGTGAAAACTGCACTGACAACATAGTCAAAGGCATCGGTCTCAATCTTGAACGGTTGTTGCAGATCAGGTAAGGAGAGTACTAGAGATGAGCACAAGTGATGCTTCAGATCAACAAATGTTTTTTGTTATGCCTTCCCCCATGCGAACGTTTCCCTGCCAACGCCCTTGGTTACTTGGTTGAGGGCCCATGTAATATGGGATAATCCCAAAACGAACCTTCGGTAGAAGTTGGCAAGTGCTAAGAAGCTCCAAAGCTCGATTAGTGTGGTCAAGACTGACCAGTCACAAATGACTTGGATCTTTTCTAGATCCACATGTACCCCATGCTCATCAATAATGTAGCCCAAGTATTGGACCCTGTTCTTGCCAAAGCAACCTTTTTCCAAGTTGGCATATAGCTTGTGTTGTCGTAGAGTGCCCAAAACCTGTTGAATATGCTGCATGTGCTCCTCCTAAGTTCTTGTTGAAGATGAGGATGTCATCCAGATATACCACCACAAAAGCATTGGTGAAGGGTCTCAATACATCATCCATTAATCTAATGAAATTTGTTGGTGCATTTGTTAAGCCAAATGGCATGACCAACCATTCGAAGAGACCTTCTTTAGATTTGAAAGTTGTCTTCCATACATCAGTTGGTTCGATGGGAACGTGGTGGTATCCAGAATTTAGGTCAATCTTGTTGAAGAACTTTTCCCCCTTGATTTGGTCAGCAAGGTCATCAATTCGAGGAATTGGGCACCGGTTCCTAACTTTGATTTTGTTTAATGCTATGTAATCAATGCAGAGCCGCCATGTCCTAGATTTATTCTATACCAACACAATCAAGCTTCCGCAAGGGGAGGATCTAGGTCAGATGTGCCTCTTCTGAAGCAGCTCTTGGATATGATGCTTGATCTCGTCATTTTCCATCAGCAAGTGACGATAGACTAGTCCATTAGGCAATGGGGAACCGGGCATCAGATTAATTGGATGCTTGAATTGGAAGTGCATCTGTACCCCAATAGGTGAGGATAAGATGTCTTTGTACTCTTCCACAATCCCCTCCACTTGCTTCTGCTACAAAGAGAGGCTCTATGTAGAGGTCACAGATTTGGCAGCAACCTTCTGCTTACTGAGAGCACAGATCACAAAGAAGACAAACTTCCCAGTATGTGAAATGGCCTTACTGCATTGCTTAGCAGAGATTAAATAAATAGCGGTAGGTGGTGCTACCTCCACTATCTTGTACAGTTTTCTACCAAAAGTAATAATAACACTGTGGGGTCTATATTCATTCATAACATGTTGCTTCCACAAATATGGTTGACCTAAAAGAACATCACAAACTTCAAGGGGAGAAATATCACACAATACCTCATCTTTGAAGGGCTTGATGTTATAGGGAAGATGACACTGTTGGATAACGCGGGGATCTTGTCCTTGGTGAAACTAGCTGATGGTGTAGGGTTGTGGGTGCGATGCTAATGACAAGTCCAACCACTTGACGACCTCTATTGAAATCAATTTCTTCTGACTGCCACTATCGAAAATGAAATGCATTGGAGTTCCCTTTACCCACATCTGCGAGTGAAATAGGTGTTCCCCTTCCTCTAGTTCTTTTGGTTCACTTGGTTGAACTTTGGTGGTAGTCACACTAGCATCGGGTTCAGGATCGATGATCTGCTTCCCACTTTCTGGATTTGATTCGGAGTCATAATCTGCCTCTGACTCGGAAACTTTTATCTCAACCACCAGTGACTGCTTGGAGTGACATTCTTAGAGGTTGTGCCAAGGGATTTTATGGTATTCACACCATTTTCCCATGTCCTTCTTTGACTTCTCATTACCTTTCTTAGGTTGTCACTTGGACTGGTTGTTCTGAGAGTGGCCATATTTGATCTGTCCCTTATTTTGTGGGTTAGGGCCGCCTTTTCCCTGCTTTGAGTGTGAGGTGTTTGCAGATCCAAACTCTCGGCTCTTCTACTTAAATTTCTACTCGATCTTGAGATAATATATATAAGTCGCACCTAATGATGTGATGTCCAAAAAATCCATTTCTGTTTGAATTTATCTATGCAGACAACCATGGTATTTGAACACCATATTTCATTCAGATTCTTTGATACCTAATTTGGTGCACAAGGTATGGAAAATATTGGTGAAATCTGGTACTATCTGGTCCCTTTCCTGACGCAGTGTGGTCCATCATGTGTAGTGGTCCTCGTAGCTTCCAACAGGGTAGTACTATTCTTTAATGGCATCCCTAAAGGAATCCCATGTGGGGGAGACCAAAAATATTACAGATTCCTCTATGGCCCTTTTCTCAGAGTGAGTATCCCACCAGTCCTTCTTAACATAGGGTATGGCCTTGAGGAGTTCAAAAGTAAACGTTTCCCTGTCGAAAAAATTATGGACCGAAAAATACCCTTTGAGAAAATTCAACCATTTGTCTACAACATTTGCATATATCATTCCTTAAAATAATAGAATATAAAAAATTACTTGTACCTTGAAGGGGGTCACATGGCCGCTTGATGAAGATGCGTCCCCTGTGGGCAACTTCCGAATGATCTGTGAAAAATTGTGTATCATTTCATTCCTTTGTCGCGCAAGGGCTTCCTCAAGCAACATTTTAAAAGGATCTCATGCTCCATCATATTTATACTCGTCCCCCATGGGTTTTTGTTGGGATCGACATGGTCGATCCTGCAAAGGCTCGACTGGTTCGAGTCCCAAATTCTTGTACCCAGATCTTGTCAGGGACATGCACGAAGAAAAATGAATGAAAAGAAAACCACTCTGATACCACTGATCCGAATTTATGAGCAAAATGAAAGGAATACAGAATGAAAACAATAACAAATAGATATGGAGAACAATAACAAATATCCAGTGAACAATAACTTCTATTGAATAAATAAAATAGGTTGAAACTGTAAAACTGCAGAACTGGAAACAACTTGCTCGAATGGTGGTAGTTATCTCTGAGAAGAGATGTGGCTTGCTATGTGAATATGTCTAAGGAGAATGATTACAATGAGGCTTCAGAGGCCTTTTTAACATTAATCATGAATTCCAAAACCCTAGAGATCCAAAAACCTAACCCTAGGAGGTGAAATGCCAAAATTTATGTGGGCCCCTATGGGTAAGTTGGTAACTCAACTTCCCCGAGTCGTAAATTTTTCATACGACCTCAATTTTAGGAGCGTAATAGCCCATTGGAAAGGTCTTTTCGAGAACTAGACATTATTCCATTAAACTCTGACTCCGTCTACAGTTTGACTATGGAAAGACAAAAAAACATTGTTTAGAGGCCCAAAATGGCCCTGGAAGTACACAAATATGCGTTGACGTGAAAACTTCCAAAATAAGTGAGTTGGATTATATGGTTAGCCACCAGTCTCCACCTGGAAGATGTGTAGGGATTCATACATACCCGAAAGTATAGAACCCACAATTACAAATAAGTACAGAAGAACGTGTTGAATTAAAAACTGTTAAGAGGAGCCAGTTAGAATAGGTGGGTGGCCACCAATATCCACTTGGATTAGATGTGAAGGATATGAGATTAGCCATCATCATTGTCATCATATTGCGACGAGGTTTCAATGAACATCTTCGTCACTCCTATAGAATCTTCGTTGAAACTTTCCAGAAACAATGACCAGTGAAAGGCACCAACATTGATTTTTTTCAAACTATGTTTCTCCAAGTCACGGACATGGTATGATTTAAGAGCTCATGTACCATGCACGAAGTATAAAACCAAGAGAAGCTCATTCAGTTTTGAGGCCTTATTCATGACCACGGGACCATAAAAGCTTCCTTTAGAAATCGAGGCCCACAATTTATCCCCCAACCATGTCTAGGGCCACGAGACTGATCCTTCATGCTAAAAACATCCTAGTAACACTAATATCACCACTCACAGATCAAGGATCTCCTAAAGAGCTCATATGTGGTGGTTTAATTCCATGTTCATGGCCCTCAAGCCAAAGTAACCTCCTTTAGGATTGATCACCTAGGATTGATTTTTCTTCCTTGACCATGGTCAAGGCTGAAATACTCATCAATGGTATTAAAGAACTCATGATGGTACCCATATCTAACCTTAAGGACCAATTATCTCCTCGATAGTTCATATGTTATTTTTTTAGGGACCATTATTGACCCTTGAGCCCTATAAGATTCCTTGAGTGCCTAAGGCTCATTTCCCGTCCCCCCAACATGGTTAAGGCCCTAAAACCCATCCTTGGCTATTAAAACCTCCCAATCATACCCATATCCCCATTTGAATGTCAAATATTCCTTCACGAGGTTCTCCATGAAAGTTTGAGGTGTCTTTCATGGCCTTGAAGCCCTAAAATCATCCATTAGGCCCTAATGTATGGGTTTCATCCCTTAAGGATTTATAAATCCTTGATACCCATCCCTATTTATTAAAAACTCCTTATGGAACAAAATTTTAGGTCAACGATTCCCTTAAGAAGTGATATGTGGTGGTTTGAGGCATCATTAATGGTCCTAGAGAACCTCTAGAAGACTCCTTTAAGGCATAAGGATTGGATTTTTCTCATGACAATGGTCAAGGCCTTAAGACCCATTGCTACTACTCAAAACCTCATACATTCCCATATCCCCACTTAGAGGCCAAATATCCCCTCAAGTGGTCATGTGTTGTGGTTTGAGGTGTCAATTATGGCCCTAGAGCCCTAAAATATTCCTTTATGGTCACCTAAGGCCTTAATTTTCACCCTTGAACATATCCATTATCATGAGACTCATCCCTACTGCCAAAAACATTCTAAATGGCACCCATATACCCATTCATAACACAATGATCCCCTAGAGAGCTCATGGGTAGTGGTTCAAAATCCTATACATGACTCTCTAGCCTATGAAGATACCAGTATATGTTTTTATTTGTAGGTCTATTCTAGTAATCAAAAGGCCATGATGGTCATTTATCAACTCAAGGATAGCCCCCTACATTGTTAGAGGACCCTAGAGACACAATTGGGTTATCTCACTTAGACAGTGATTTAGGAGTAGTTTGAGGAACAATTCAATAAGAAGTACCTCTCTAAAGAGTACTTTGAGTGATATTTGAATGAGTTTCATTCTCTTAGGCAAGTTACTCAATCAATGTTGAAATATGAAGTATGGTTCATGGAGTGTCTTAGAAATTCCCAACATCTTAATACTAATAATTTCAAAGTGAATAAGTTTATTTATGGGTTGAATGTGATGATTAAAGAAAAGGTTCACTTCTTGATGCCTTAGAATTTGCATAAGGCAATGGAAAAAGTAGTTATTGTAGAGGAGGAACTATGGGGTACTATGGAGGACTATTGTACCAGGAGACCAACTACACCTTCAATGGATTCTTTTGGGGGAATCCCTCATGGAGTGGATTTTTATTTTTTTTTGGGGGGGGGGAGTGTTGTGGTGAATTCCCCCGGTGGATAGGTGAAACCCCCATTTGGATAAAGACCCCTTCTTTTATCCAAATATATAATAAAAAAATTGGAAACTAACTTCCCTTTAGACCTACTTCAACAATCAGAGTAAGAGGAAAGAGATGGAATACATGCCTTTTTACAATGGTTGTTCTCAAAGCTCTAGCCTTTGACCTTGTTGACCAAGCTTATAGGCACAAGATAGGACCTGCAATGAACAAAGAAGAAACTCCTTTCTACTACTCTATATTGTTAGGTGAAAATAAATATATCTATGATGACTTTACAACAATAGACATACATGTGATCAATAACACAACATATGAAGGGAATAGGCCAAGTTTATCTATTAAAGGAAAGAAATGATGAAGCACTTACAATCATTATCGTGACGTTGTAGAAGTTCCTCCTCCAATATCTCCTATCCAACCCCTTGATTTTCACACTATGATAAGTATGATGCTCTTCAGTTATTTGGAACTTTTACCTTGGAATGCACTCATTATATAGGAGTTGGGAGGCTTAACCATCATGAGGTATTTTAGGAAATGGTTGACTATTTTTCTCCATAAGTTGAGATTGAGTTTACTTAAGACGGAGCCACGAGATATGACTCAAATACTTAACCTCATACTCTCATAACTGACCCTTAGAATAAGGTGTATTAGTTGAAACTTCCTCTAACCACTTCAACGCTCCCCTAACATTGAGCACAGAGAATTGACAACGCTCCCTATACATGGGTAGGGTAGAGTTGACCTTCAAAAATGGTCAAAATGTCAAGGTAAAAGGTATTGTTTCCACTTTCTTGTGATGGGTTTTATCCTCCATAATGACTTAGAGATTATGACAAATGTTCTTCTATGGTGTCCAAGTTGTGACACTTAAAAAGTGCATGTGACACTTAGTAAGGTGCATACGACACTTATGAAACTTAAGTGTGATAGTTGGTGGTGCGACATTTAGGTGTGTAATAGGGGGGTAGTTCTATACATACTTTTTCAAGGCTCCAAGAATTCTAAAAGGGAAATAATTTGGGTATCCAGAGAAATCTACCTTGCATACAAGGGTCACTTCCTAGGTATAGAAATTAGTAGAGAAATGTGTGTTATTAGACTTCTTATTAGAGTTTTTCATGAATCCCACCTTCATAGATAAGGATTCCTAGACCATCTCCAAAGGGAGTATGAGAGGGACTACCCTAAGAACTAATCAAAGGATTTTCCTAATTAAAGTCATACTACTATTGGAGATATGGGAAGAGCACATAGGATTCATGCATCTATTCATAATAGAAAATCCATGCACAAGTTTTACATGCTTGAAATAGTGGGAAAATTGGATGATGTTAGTCTTTAAGTTTTCATAAATCTTGGTCCTACTAAAATATTTATTTCTCCTAATGCCTTCTTTAGATGTGTCTTAGTGATAGTGGAGAAACGTTATTTTGATATCATTGAGATAGTTTCTAGGATGAAGAAATGGGTTTTCTCCTTAACTAAGGATGCAACCTGTATCTTAGAGTGTGTGTTACAAAGAATGACCTTTATTTGGATACCCTTCGG
The DNA here is from genome assembly GCA_010110895.2 of Picea sitchensis. NCBI lineage: Eukaryota > Viridiplantae > Streptophyta > Pinopsida > Pinales > Pinaceae > Picea > Picea sitchensis. The sequence continues at coordinate 26,074 of SNQJ01S0056666.1, read as the reverse complement.
AACAATGATTTGATTCTAGGCATGGATTGGTCGGAATCCTATTAGATAATTTGGATTAATGGAGAAGAATCTTTCATTTTTTGGATGATATGGGGTAATTGTTGATGCCTCGAGGAATAAAGGGACCTATTTCCCTGATATTTATTTCATAGTTGCAACTAAAAAAGAGTCTCAAGAAGGGTTTCTATATGTATGCAATGATGGTTTCGAATGAAGGTAACCACACATCCTTGGATCAATATAATCTTATGTTATCTAAGTTATTAGATTCTTTTCCAAGTGAGTTACCTAGAATTATTCCTAAGTGGGAGGTTGATTTATTTTATTGGATTAATCTTGGGATTGAACTCATATCCAAATAATCTTATAACATGAACACACCTAAATTGCATAAGTTGCAAGTGCAACTTCAAGATATTTTGGACTTGGGGATGATTATAGATCCAACATTTCACTATGGGGTGTGCCTGTGATATTATGAAGAAGGATGGATCATTGATATTGTGTATTGATTAGAGGATGTTGAACAAGGACATAGTCATAAATCAATATCATCAGCCTTATGTTGTTGACTTATTTAACTATATGAAATAGACCATAGTTTTTTCCAAAATTGAGTTGTGATCTAGTTACCATCAATTGAGGGTTAAGCATGAGGATATTTTGAAGACCATTTTTAGGATTCACTTTGGGAATTATGAGTTTGTTGTTTTTGTTCTCATGAGTTTGATGAATAAGTAATATGAATTTATGTTACCTATGTCAAAGGGGTAATAAATAGAGTGGTTGATGCACTTATCTACAAGCATAACATTTACTCAATGACACCCTTAAAGATAGATTTAAGGGAGCATATTCTATATTTGCAGTTAAGGGATAGTTGGTGTGGGGAATTTGACTCACATTCACCTAACAAATATCATCCATGGTTTTCAAAGAAAGGTGATCGACCATCATGTTAGACAAATGTGATCGCGTTCATCCCAAAACTTCACATTTGTGTTCATTTCAACTTAAGACATTTTAAACTCAAATAAAGTTCCTTAATCAACAACAAGGTGTTCATCCCGATGTAAGGTCATTGTCATTGTCATTGTCATCTTCATCATCACCATTGTCATCATCAACAACATTGTCATTGTCATCATCATGATCGCCATTGTCATAATTTCCATCATCATCGTGATCATTATTGTCATCGTCATTGCCATCATCATCATGATCAATATTGTCATCGTCATTTCCATCATCATCGTGATCAATATTGTCATCATCATCATCATTGTCATCGTCATCGTCATTTTCATTTTTATTTTCATTTTCATTGTCATCATCATTTTCTTCCATTGTCATTATCATCATCATTGTTATCATTAGTGTGATCATAGTCATTATCAGTGTACTCATCATCATCATTAATGTCATTATCATTTTCATTTCCATTCTTATTGTCATTCTCTTCGTGATCATCCTTTTCATCGTCATCATCATTGTCATTGTCAACACCATCATCATCATCATCATCATCATCCATTGTCATCAATATCAACATCATCATTTTCATCATCGTCATCTTCATTGCCATCATTGTCATCATCATCGCCATCATCATCGTCAACGCCATTGTCATCATCATCCTCGTCACTGTCATCATCATTGCCATTGTCATATCGTCACAAACGTGTGACCTCCAGGGAATAAACACACGTTCTTAGTCGTTACGCCCACTATATAATATATATTAATTATATCATATTTTAATTATTATAATATATTTATTATACTATTACATAATATATATTAAATATATAATATATCTATTATATATAATTATAATATATAATATATATTAATTCAAATAGCAAATAAAACTAAAACTTGGACAATACATTATTCACAAACATGTGCGCTCATGTGGAGACCAAAAAGAGCTCACCCACGTGGAGACCATAAGAGCCCGATTGGAAGAGAATGACGAGACACGGAGGCACGCTCTACCCATATAAAATTCATCTCGACCGTGAATAGAGGAGGCCCTACCCACAACAAAGAGCTCGACCGCAAACAAAAGAGGCCCTGCCCACAACGCGGAAAGAAACAGAGGAGAGCCAACCAACCTTAAAAGAGACAGAGATGCTGAGGCGATCACCAACAATGGGGGAAAAATCGATATGTTTCTTCCAAAAGTCTAAATGGTTACCATCCTTCTCTAATTTCACATGGAGGAAATTCATTGAAGTATTTCCCTAACACCTTTCTCATTTTAGGTAGCCTCCATGCTCTTTGATACAATGTGAGTTTTCTTAGGTTTTGGGTGTTAGAGATCTATTGATACTCCAACATTCTCATGTTGTGAGGAATTAGGAGAGGTAAAACCTACCATTGTTTATTGTTGGCCCTTGGTTATGGAATTAAGTGAAGAGTAAAGCAGAAATGACAAAATGTGAACTACGCGGAAGACACAATGACTGATATTGGGTCGAAGTGAGCAAAAGAGCAGAAAAGATGGAGCGAAGTACGAGAAATAAAGTTGTTGGATGAGGAGATCGAGGATGACAGATCAGAAAGGAAGATGGATCGTGGACAACTCAGCAAGCAGAAAAATCCATCGTTGGATGCTTTGGAGCACCGCACAAGAAGGAAGGAAAGACAGACTGGCGAAGCCCTGAAAATGCGGGTCAAGTTGACCTAGGGTTTTAGACACCTAGGGTTTTGGTATCTAGGGTTTTGACACTTAGGCTTCAACCTAAGGATGTCCGAGAGATATTGTAATGTATAAATAAAGGTATAAAGGTCCATGGATGGGTTGGTGCTAAGTTGGTTGAGAGTTCATTATTATCATGTGATTGAGTGAGTACTAGTGGGTGAGAGAGAAGTGTTGGGTGCGAAGTCCTTCTGTATTGTAAGATTTTCAGCTGGGTGTGAAGATCAACCTTACAGCTGGGTGCACATGCAGGGAATATAGAGAGAAAGAGAGAATATTTGCTAGCTAAGAGCACATACAAGACCTGTATGTTTTCATCTTAATATATTATAAAGCACAGTTTTGTGGAAGTAGCCCTAGGGAGAGGGTGAACCATGTACATCTTTGTGTTGTGTGTGATTGATGTTGTGCTCTCTTGTTTGTGGATATATTGTTATTGCATTATTGTGTTAGATCTGATAGATAGTTGTGCGGAGTAGATCTAAGCTGGCAATCGATATCTATATGTTGTGTTGTTCTTGTATTTGATCCACTTTGTATTCCCTTGGTTGTATACGTTTGTGTCCTACAACCCCCCATAGCTACTTCGGGTGAGATTGCATCTGCCTCGCAAATGTTTCCAAAAGGGCCAGTAATTAGGGCTTGCTGGTGCACTCTTGGAGCTGAACCCTAGGTCTGCCCCTATGCCAACAAATGGTTCCATTGTCGGGACCAAAATCTTTTTGAGGGAATGTCAAGGTGGTTTCCATCGAAGACAGAGATTCAAAAGTGGATAGAAGATCAAGAAAAGGAATTTGTTGAATCCCAAAACAAGAAACCTAATCTTAGTACAGAGGATTGGTTGGGAATATATATCTTTACTGATATACACAAGATTTTCTTTGATGAATTCATCAGGAGTTATACGAGTGGATAGCTAGGTTAGCAGATACCTAGTTTGAGATCAGATCTAGAACACCTGTGGTTTGGAAATCGGTGTTGATCAAGAAGATCAAGAAAGTTGATAACTTCATGTCAAGAGCAGTAGATCACTGGTTCGATAGTACCATTGGAGGTTATGTCACCAAGTTTGTTGTTGACAGAGTAGAGTCATATAGCCAAGCAGAGAGGTATTTCTTTAAGGGACCTAGTGGAAAATTTTTGCAATTTCTGAAGTTGAGGATCAAGATGTTATTGCATGAGAAGAACATCTTGAAGATACAATAGTTGGTTGGATTGGAAGGGGCTAATGTTCAAAAATGCAGACAATGACAATGACAATGACACAGAATCTAGACATACACACAGTGGGAGAGTGTTTAGAGAATTCCCTCTTGCGAACCTGTTTAAGTAGAACTACAAGGACGATGGTTTCTACAGTGGACAAGAGGAAGATCTGACAGATGAAGAGAATTTAGAATCTGCTAGGGAAGATGAAGGGAAAGTTGAAGAACCTCGTTGGGAAGAGCCAGAAAATTCAGAAACCGCACCGACTATTGAAGTAAGTACTATTATTCCTCTTGTTGTTTCAACAACATTAAGCAATCAGAGTAACCAGAGTCACCAGAGCACTCTGAGCACTGTCACTAGTAGTCCACCACATATTCAATCAGGAAACCTAGGAAGATCTATGGAAAATGAGATGAGGTTACCCACCTTCAGAGGAGATGGATCTGAAGATCTTGATCATCACTGGTTTTTATGTGAAGTTGCATGCAGTATTAAGAATATCACCAACAAAGTTGTTAAACGAGCTCAGCTCAGTACTACCCTAAGAGATTGCGCACTGAGCTGGTACATGAAATTTGTCCAAGGAGATGCACCAAAACCACTAAATGTCATTAATACTGCGCTAATTGTTGAATTCAAGAAACTTAAGTTAGAGTCGCAGTGCATTACAGAGCTAAAATAAATCAAGCAGAGAATAGTTGAACCTGTGTGGGAGTTTGATTGGAGATTTAAGACCTTGATAGGCCATTTGAGTTTTCAGATCCTAGACGAGAAGAACACGGAATGGTTCATTGTTGCCCTCTTACCACACATCAGAGTTCCTCTGATGCAACAAAAGATTACTTCACAGGAGGAGGTGTTGGAGATCGCCATGAAGTCATAATCAACCCCTATGGGAGAATCCAACTCAGGTATGAGTCAAATCTTGAGTCAACTGAATAGCTTATCTCTACAGGTCAAAGATATGAAGAAAGACAAGGGAAAATATAAAAGAGAAGACATTTGGTGTATCGGATGTAAATCAGAAGGCCATGAAAAGGAACATTGTCCCTTCTTTCATGAATACTTGGCGTCTGGAGCTCTGAGCCCTTTGAAGAAAGTTACCTTACCATGGTGCGAGGTATGTAGAAATAGACATCGCCCTGGTGAATGTTATTACATGAAAAAATATGTTCAAACACCCACAAATCTGTATTGCACGTTCTATAAGTCAATGCGGCATGATGATAGGGATTGTAGGGCCTATGACCTCATGGATGAAAGTTCGAGGGATATATAAAAAATTCAAGGTGAAGTACAACAAGAAAGAAGCACTACACAGTATAATTCCCCAGGAAGAGGAAACATCAACCCTCGCGGTGGATTCAAAGGAAGAGGAAGAGGAGGAGGTATGGGTTGAGGTCGAGGACAGATCATTTGTTATAACTGCGTGCAACCAGGCCACTTAGAAAGGGACTATCAGAACCCTTGTACCACTTACAACTACTACATCTCATTCGAACATGTTATTGAATATTTTCTTGTGCTGCTATCCAAAATTCAGGAGAGACGAGGACCTCAACAGAACCCGCAAGTGCAACTGATATACACTAAACCTCACGGAGAGGACCCTAGAGTCATTGTTATTACTAGAGGAGGCATTGTTACATAAGAAGACATAGTGACCCAAGGAAATACTGTAGAAGAATTATGAGTCAGGAAAGCTGTAGAGAAGACATGAGATTTTGATGCAAAGAAAGAAAAACAAATATTTGAGGAAGTAAGAAAATAATTTGGGAGGGACCAAGGTTCTTCATCGAAGACACAACCAAAATTAAGAGAATGTGGAATGCCTCTGGCATTCGATCAGTCTGCTCTGCCAAGAGAAGGAAAAGAGGTAAGCAAGCTCATGGAATTTTTATATACTTGTATTAAGTTGATTCAAGATGAAATCATTGTACAAGAACTACACAATTTAATTAGACAGTACGAGCTAGGATAGATAGATCCCTTGCTGAATAGAGAAGTACACCAAATCTCTAAAAAGAGAAGGAAAAATAAGGAAATACACTTGAATGCTCAAATTGGTCCTCAACTTAGGGTCGGAGGTCAATGTCATGATGAAGCAGACCTGGGAACTGATGGGAAAACCTAAGTTGATCTACTCCCCTATCAGGCTTAGGATGGCCAATTAGCAAGATGTAAGCCCCTTTGGAAGATTGGAACATGTTCTTGTGGACATCGACGGAGTAAGGACATTTGCAGACTTCGAGGTGATTGAGATAGTTGATGATAGTTGTCCTTACCTTGCATTGTTAGGAATTGATTGGGATTTCAATAATTTCACTATGGTTGATTTAAAGAAAAGAAGAATGACATTTGAAGGAAATGGCCTTAGGGTCATTGCACCTTTGAATATCGATGAAGGTCAGAGATACACAGAACCCATCAGAGAAGAAGACCACGTATATGAATTAGAAAACATATACAAATTAACAGCCAGACAACAGGATTACATTAATCCTACAGTGGATGGGAACCTAAGCTGGTGAAGTGACAACGCATGTTCATCAGATTCACAGGAAGCACTGGAGAACTAGAAGAACAAAATGTATGAAGTATCTACAAGGAGATGTGCTAGATTAACCCGAGAAGTTCGTTGGATCGACACAACAGTAAGTAACTTGCCCACCTTTGATGGTATGAATCATTTAGAAGCATTCTTGTTGGACTTTGAAGAAATTGTACCAACACAACAAATATTGTTGGCAATGGATGAGGCCCTGAAAGCAACCCCAACAATATGGTGGGGGAAACACAAAAAAAATATTACAGACTGGGTACAATGTCGCACTTTGATGACAACGTGGTTTTCAGAGAAAGTAGAAGGCTGTGAAGTTAGGTACATAGGTCAAATTTGTCCAAAGGACTATGTGCGACGTTGTGAGGAAGCATGGAACAACATTCCTTAAGAGTAGTGGGTGCATAAATTCATCAACACACTAGACACCACCCCTATAAACTGGTATCTTCAAGCAGAATTGTGCCTTATCACTACAGATTGGGAAGGTATGACTTATAACTTTGTAACTACCTTTTTGTTTGAAATAAAATATCCTACAGTGGATTAAGTGTTACAGATCGTACGACATAAAGTATTTGAGGAGGCACCTAGCCTCCCTTTGCAACAATAAGAGGACGAATGGACTATGCCTCTCCAGAAATTGCAAGGCTGTCACAATATCAATGCTAACGAAGACGATGATACAAGGAAGGTGAACATCATCAAAACAAAAGGCCAAAGAGACATAGAAGGACAAGGAATTGAGATACCTTTCATTGGACAACCAATTAAAATAAAAAGGTCAATATTGGAACAGAGCAAACACCGAAGCTTGCAGATGTTGGATATTATTGGGATGCTGCCACTATTGACAAGATCACAGATTTACTGCATGAATATCAGAACTTGTTTTCAACCAAGTTCACTGATATGAAGGGAATTAAAGGGCCCATGGGAGAGATGAGGATTCCTTTGAAACTAGATGCAAGCCCAGTTAAACAGAGACCCTACAGGAACCCTAAATATAAGGAGAAAGTGAAGATTGAACTTGATAGAATGTTGGAAGCAAGAATCATAGAACCTAT
>SNQJ01S0056666.1:7127-18484 GCA_010110895.2 Picea sitchensis | reverse complement strand
TTCTTCATCGAAGACACAACCAAAATTAAGAGAATGTGGAATGCCTCTGGCATTCGATCAGTCTGCTCTGCCAAGAGAAGGAAAAGAGGTAAGCAAGCTCATGGAATTTTTATATACTTGTATTAAGTTGATTCAAGATGAAAGCATTGTACAAGAACTACACAATTTAATCAGACAGTACGAGCTAGGAAAGATAGATCCCTTGTTGAATAAAGCAGTACACCAAATCTCTAAAAAGAGAAGGAAAAATAAGGAAATACACTTGAATGCTCAAATTGGTCCTCAACTTAGGGTCGGAGTTCAATGTCATGATGAAGCAGACCTGGGAACTGATGGGAAAACCTAAGTTGATCTACTCCCCTATCAGGCTTAGGATGGCCAATCAGCAAGCTATAAGCCCCTTTGGAAGATTGGAACATGTTCTTGTGGACATCGATGGAGTAAGGACATTTGCAGACTTCGAGGTGATTGAGATAGTTGATGATAGTTGTCCTTACCTTACATTGTTAGGAATTGATTGGGCTTTCAATAATTTCACTATGGTTGATTTAAAGAAAATAAGAATGAAGTTTGAAGGAAATGGACTTAGGGTCATTGCACCTTTGAATATCGATGAAGGTCAGAGATACATAGAACCCATCAGAGAAGAAGACCACGTATATGAATTAGAAAACATATACAAATTAACAGCCAGACAACAGGATTACATTAATCCTACAGCGGATGGTACCTAAGCTGGTGAAGTGACAACACATGTTCATCAGATTCACAGGAAGCACTGGAGAACTGGAAGAACAAAATGTATGAAGTATCTACAAGGAGATGTGCTAGATTAACCCGAGAAGTTCGTTGGATCGACACAACAGTAAGTAACTTGCCCACCTTTGATGGTCTGAATCATTTAGAAGAATTCTTGTTGGAATTTGAAGAAATTGTACCAACACAACAAATATTGTTGGCAATGGATGAGGCCCTGAAAGCAACCCCAACAAGATGGTGGGGGACACACAAAAAAAATATTACAGACTGGGTACAATGTCACACTTTGATGACAACGCGGTTTTCAGAGAAAGTAGAAGGCTGTGAAGTTAGGTACATAGGTCAAAGTTGTCCAAAGGACTATGTGCGACGTTGCGAGGAAGCCTGGAAGAACATTCCTCAAGAGTAGTGGGTGCATAAATTCATCAACACACTAGACACCACCCCTATCAACTGGTATCTTCAAGCAGAATTGTGCCTCATCACTACAGATTGGGAAGGTATGACTTATAACTTTGTAACTACCTTTTTGTTTGAAATAAAATATCCTACAGTGGATTAAGTGTTACAGATCGTACGACAGAAAGTATTTGAGGAGGCACCTAGCCTCCCTTTGCAACAAGAAGAGGACGAATGGACTATGCCTCTCCCTAAATTGCAAGGCTGTCACAATATCAATGCTAATGAAGACGATGATACAAGGAAGGTGAACATCGTCAAAACAAAAGACCAAAGAGACATAGAAGGACAAGATTTGAGCTACCTTTCATTGGACAACCAATTAAAATAAAAAGGTCAATATTGGAACAGAGCAAACACCGAAGCTTGCAGATGTTGGATATTATTGGGATGCTGCCACTATTGACAAGATCACAGATTTACTGCATGAATATCAGGACTTGTTTTCAACCAAGTTCATTGATATGAAGGGAATTAAAGGGCCCATGGGAGAGATGATGATTCCTTTGAAACTAGATGCAAGCCCAATTAAACAGAGACCCTACAGGAACCCTAAATATAAGGAGAAAGTGAATATTGAACTTGATAGAATGTTGGAAGCAAGAATCATAGAACCTATTGAAGAGTCAGAATGGATTAGCCCTATGGTGGTGCAGGATAAAAACACCAGAGATATCAGGATCTATGTAGATCTCAGGAAGCTGAATGATGCATGTTTGCATGACCCATTCCCTACACCATTTATTGACGAAGTGTTAGATAATGTCGGAGGATAGGAGGTATATTCTTTCACAGATGGATTTTCAGGATACCATCAGATCCGGATTGCTAAGGAAGATCACCATAAGACCACATTTGCAACAGATGGGGATCCTACCAATATACAGTGATGTCATTTGGATTGAAGAATGCCCCAGCCATCTTTTCCAGGGTGGTGGTCGAAGCGTTCAAGGAGTTTTTACATAAATTCCTCGAAGCATATTTTGATGATTGGACTATTTTTAACTTATTAAAAATCATATTGAATGCTTAAGACTAATGTTGGATAAGTGTAGGCAGTGTTAGATTGCCTTGAACCTGAATAAGTGCATCCTATTTTCACCATTTGGAGTGTTTTTAGGTCATATTGTGTGTAAGCAGGGATTTTTGGTAGACCCATCTAAGATTTCCACCATAGTTGATTTTACCCCTCCTACTTCAATCAAACAGTTATGCACTGCACTGGGACACATTGAATATTACAGGAAGTTTATTAAAGGCTATGCATAGATCACAACACCCATGGAGAAGATTTTGAAAAAATACTTTCAGTTTCATTGGACAGAAGAATGACAGCAGAGCTTCGACACACTGAAAAAGAAAATGGTTACTGCGCCTATTCTGGTTTTCCCAAATTGGAGCAAGGAATTTTACGTGCATGTCGATGCATCTTCTATCGCATTAGGAGTTGTGTTAGAACAACCAGGAACTATAGACATTGACCACCCGTTAGCCTTTGCTAGCAGGAGGCTATCGACAACTAAGGTTAATTACACCACCAGTGAGAGAGAAGGGTTAGCCATGGTGTATGCACTACAGAAGTTTCGACACTACTTGTTGGGAGGACACTTTAAAATGTTTATTGATCACTCCGCGCTGAAATACCTAGTCAACAAGCTAGTGTTGGGGGGAGAATATGCAGATGGCTTCTGCTATTTTAGGAATATGATTATGAGATCGTGGTTAAGCAAGGGAGAATGAACAAAGGTCTTGACCACTTGTTGAGGTTAGAACATGGAGAAGAGCCTACTAGTTTGGAGGATACATTGTCAGATGCACATTTGTTGGCTGTTAGAAAGCTTGATGATCACTTCACGGAGATAGTCTAGTTCCTGTCAATAGGAATGACACAGAGTGAATATACAATCACCCAGAAGAAACAACTCGTAGTGCATGCTGTAGACTTTTCACTTATAGTTGGACAACTATACAACATGGGATCTGATGAGATATTGAGGAGGTGTGTTATGGAGACAGAGTGACCATTGATCCTTTCTAGAGCTCATGAAGGCCTCGCAGGAGGACACTATGCAAGAAAATAAACAACGCAAAAGGCTCTTAGAGCTGGCCTCTGGTGGCCTACCTTACACATATATGCTAAGGACTATTACAAAGCTTGTGATGTATTTCAAAGAGTTGGGAAACCGTCTAGAAGAGATGAAATGACTTTAGAACCACATTTGACCCTACAAGCATTTGAGAAATGGGCCATTGACTTCGTGGGACCTATAAACCCACCGGGCAAGCACACAGGATCCATATACATAATCACTGCAACAGAGTACTTGACCAGATGGGTCGAAGCAAGAGTAGTTAAGGACTATAGTGAAACTACAGCTGTGTGCTTCATATTTGATGACATCATAACCAGGTTTGGATGCCTGAAGATCCTTATGAGCGATCAAGGCACACATTTTATCAATAATACTATTAAAACCTTCACCGAGTAATTTGCAGTCCATCACCAGAAGAGCACATCCTACCACCCGCAAGAAAACGATACAATTCAAGCATTCAATAAGATCTTGGAGATAGCGCTGACGAAGATTTGCAGTGTGGACAGGGATGACTAGGATTTAAGAGTACCAGAAGTACTATGCGCCTATAGAACCACTTGCAAGAAGCTAACAATGTAGACCCCATTTAAGTTGGTTTATGGTCTCGAAGCAGTTGTCCCGATGGAATATTTGGTCCCAAGATTAAGAATGATAGCCTTTACATATATGGATGACACTGGGGTTGTTCAAGGGAGGCTCATGCAGTTGGTCAAACTAGAAGAAGACAAATTTATTACATGATTCCATCAACAGGTACAGAAGGAAAGAGAAAAGGCCTACCATGGTAGACACATCAAGAAGAAGGAATTTAAGCAAGGCGATTTGTTACTGATGTACGACAACAAATTCATGAAGCATCCAGGGAAGTTCAAAACACATTGGTTAGGGCCATATGAGGTTGTCTATGTCATGGAAGGAGGAGATGCACAGTTGAAGACCTTGAATGGGGAATGGAAGGAAGGTTTGGTGAACGAGAGCCGGTTGAAACTGTACTATGACAACTAGATGCCTCACAACTCTCACTAAAAGCATAAGAAAAAGGGTCCAGGTACCAGGTGCATTTGAAACTGGGTACCAGACACTGAAAATACAGTCTGCACATAGTGGGGAAGGAAAGAGAAGAAATCATGGGCTACTCCACACAGCCTGAAGACGAAGAAAATCAGAAGAATCAGATCCAAAGTGCCTCGGGACGAGTCACAAGTGAGTGTTGGGGGCCTGTTGACCCTTGGGTGTGGAAGTAAGTGAAGAGTAAAGTAGAAAATATGAAATGTGAACTACGCGGAAGACACAATGACTGATATTGGGTCGAAGTGAGTAGAAGAGCAGAAAATATGGAGCGAAATAAGAGAAAGCAAGTCATTGGACGAGGAGATTGAGGATGACATATAAAAAAGAAATATGGATTGTGGACAACTCAGCAAGCAGAAAAATCCATTGTTGGATGATTTGGAGCACCGCACGAGAAGGAAGGAAAGACAGGCTAGCGAAGCCCTGAAAATGCAGGTCAAGTTGACCTAGCGTTTTGGTATCTAGGGTTTTGACACTTAGGTTTCAACCTAAGGATGTCCAAGAGCTATTGTAATGTATAAATAAAGGTCTAAAGGACCTGGGATGGGTTGGTGCTAAGTTGGTTGAGAGTTCATTATTATCATGTGATTGAGTGAGTACTAGTGGGTGAGAGATAAGTGTTGGGTGCAAAGGCCTTCTGTATTGTAAGATCTTCAGCTGGGTGTGAAGATAAACCTTGCAAGTGGGTGCGCAAGGAGGGAAGACAAAGAGAAAGAGAGAAGATTTGCTAGCTAAGAGCACAGACAAGAATTGTATGCTTTCATCTTAATATATTATAAAGCATAGTTTTATGGACGTAGCCCTAGGGAGAGGGTGAACCACGTACATATTTTTGTTGTGTGTGATTGATGTTGTGATCTCTTGTTTATGGATATATTATTATTGCATTACTGTTTTAGATCTGACAGATAGTTGTGAAAAGTAGATCTAAGATGGCAATTGATATCTAGATGGTGTGTTGTTCTTGTGTTGGATCCACTTTGTATTCCCTTGGTTGTAGATGTCTGTGTCCTGCAACCCCCCATAGCTACTTCGGGTGAGACTGCATCTGCCTCAGAGGTGTTGCTGAAAGGGCCAATAGTTAGGGCTTGTGGGTGTGCTCTTGGAGCTAAACCTTGGGTCTGCCCCTGTGCCAACATTTATCCTTTGGGTTCACTAATTGGAAGGATCATTTACTTGCTTGGAATTGACACATTTGTCTCTTTTTCCAGTGCCATTGTGCATGGTTAAAAGGGATACTTTCAATTAATTAAACTCGACCTGGTGTGTGGGGAAACTTATGTTGTAAGAGGTCAACTTAGAGGAATGATGGCACACCAAGCAAGCTCATCCAAAACTCTAGTAAATGGTACAACCTCCAAGGATATAGAGATAGAATTCAAACATTTTAAAACTCCTTTAGTTGCATGATTTCATGCTTTAAGTTAGATTTGGGTGAGTATTTGTGTGTGTATATATTCAAAACTGTAACCCATATTTTTTTCCCCTCATGATACAACCCTATTTTATCTATATGCTCAACATTTTTGACAATGGAAAATACCATTAAAATCTAGTAAAAGAATTGCTATAAAAAGTATGCCTTTACAAGTCTAACTAAAGCAACTTTTATATAACCATCAGTTTAATCCCTTACATCAACCTTGAAAGACACATTTTATCAAATAGAAAACATATTATGTCGAGAAGAGTGGGTGTAAGGGATCAATATAAAACAATTTCAAATTAATCATTAACAAAAGATTTCAGTTTACACATGGGGCCAATATGCAATTCTTAGTTGATGTACCCAAAGTATAAAGTAAAAATTAAAAAAATGAATCCAAGAGGATGATCCCTTGCTCAACTATGGATTCTTTGTATTACTTCATAACATTTATTGGGATCTTGTAGTTGGTCAATTCAAGTTCTAATGCAAATAATGCAACATGAACGAAAAAACTTACCATGTCCAATGATGAGTTGTCCAAAATCCTTAACACCTGCATCACGCTTGATCATTGACTCAACGAGGTCCCCAAAAAGATATCCTATGAAAGTCAACACTGCAAATGCTGAAGCACTTATTGAAACAGGAAATAAATGATGATAATATTATATGTAATCAGTGACCAAAGGTAGCTTTTGTTTCCATGTTTAATGAGATGAACATGATGAATGACATCAATCTAATGTTATTTTGATGATCCCATGACTAGAAATCATATACAAAATATAACCATTGTCACATCAAGTCTTCAACAACCAAAATTACATTAAATTTGAGTTTCAGTGACAGACACTATAAGTTGCCAATGTTAGGACATCACGAGATAATGTGTACTTATATGTTATATCCCAATTTTTTAAAATGGGATCCATCATCATATGCCCTATTAGACATTGGATGCACCTAACTATGATGTAAATGCCTTTTTTTTTCCTTACTTTTTGGGAAAGGCTTTTGTGCCCATGACTCTATGCAATTGTAAGACATCACTAATTGACAGAGTGGTTGCATTGCTACTCCACTATGGGGTATTCAATATAATTTGTGAAAACGATGGATGAAGAGAATGAGAACCATTGTAAGAAAGATAGTGTTCCTTGACAAGTGCTTTTAAATTAGTACCAATTAAATAAGCTCACATCTCAAGGAAGGCTTCTCCTAAAACGAGAGATTACCACTCTTTTGACTTGGGTAATCTGATTAAAACCTTAATACATGTATTAAATCCATCAAATTGGACCACTTTATATATTTCCTCCCTCAAAATAAAAACCTTTTGGCCAACTCACTTTTGTTTTATTGACCAGTCCATGTTATCCATAAGTTTTTGAAAACTAGAAGCATGGACATTGTGAAAAGAACCAGCTTATCACTACACTCAAGAGATTTGAGAGAATTACTAAGTCTTTAATCCATTAGTGGTCATCATGATCCTATCCTACACTCGTAGTTCATGAAAAGCTTGTAGCCAACTCACTTTCGTTTCATCAACCGGTTCATGTTATCCATACTTTATTAAAAACTAGAACATGCACATTGTGAAAACAACTAGGTTATCACTTCATGCTCAAGATCTTGGATATCATTACCAACCCTTTAATCTATTAATGTCTAGCATGAGATTTCTGTACACTTGTAAGTGTTCCTTCAGTTTCAAAGGTTCGACCAATAAAACCACATTTACGTAGGTCCCAACATAGGCTTGTAGACGACAATTAGGAAGAGCCTATTGTGTACCTAAGAACAACCTTGTTCTTATGAAAATAAATCCATGTACATGAGCAATTTTCTATGTAATCTCACGATTTAGTGATAATGTTTTAGTCCCAAGTCTTTATGATATTTTGATCTTTGTAAAAGGCCACTTGTGTTAATTTTGACCTCAGAATATATAATTAAAGTGTTCAGTATTGGTCAGCTAAATAAAGGCTTAATTACCCCATAAAGGTAGCTTTGGCCTCAAGCTAGGACCTTACTCCTTTTTGTATAAATAAGTGTTTTCCCCCTCTCTTTGTATCAATATTATCTACCAAATGATACTACTTTTCTCTTAATAGAGTCACGTGGAGAAGTCCTCCTCCATTATCTAGATTTGCAAATCCATCCACCATTGGGTGTGCAAGTTCCCCCACTCCTGTGTTTTTTCACTTAATTTTTTTTCATCTTATCTTCACTCCTATCATATTCCTTGTTATTTTCAATATTTCCTATCCTTGCAGTAGTAGTGCCACTTTTGGACATAAGAACATCATAGTATCTATCCTTTGCCTTATAGGGATCAGAAAGGAAAATTCTTGATGTACAAGAGAATTATCTTGATATTGCCATGATTTTTGTCACTCGTGTTGTTGTCATTGATAGATAAACATGACCCCTCCCTTGACAAGAATTGAGAGAATTATTCTAACAATTTGTAATCCTATGGTCATATCGAGGGTGACTCATAGATGTGAGAGTGTCTACGGTCGATGGAAAGAAGTCCCTTAGCAACCTTACACTCTTTATCTATATGTAAGTGATTAGCAACAACCCATCTTACTCGTTATTTGAGTTGTTTTCAATTCTCCATATGAACAATTTTCCTTCCCATTATGTAATGCATAGTTACATTCAATGGTTAGTTTTCTTCAAATATATCAAGTAGAATAAATCACATACTAAGAATGAATATGCACTTCCACTGCAATTAGTTTTCATAAATTAATAAATTCCTCTAGAAAGAAAGGAATGAAAGAAATTGCATTAATGTCAATACCGACCAAAGAAATGTCAATGGAATTTGACTATGAATAGCCAAAAGAGGAGTGATTTCATAGTTACTGGATTTTCCTTAGAGAACCTCATACCCACACCAGAATCTTCTCGGAATCAGAATCTCAAATTCTTATAGGATTCTTCGATTTTTTCTGTTTTTGGGATCATATTTGTTTCTTGAAATTGGATCCACTTCCGATGACATAATTGTGGCAAATTTCATATTTAATTCAGATTTAAGCAAAGTTATAGCTATAGCTAGTGATTTAGAAAACACACACACACACACACACACACACACACACACACACACACACACACACACACATATACACAAATTAGGGTTAGGGTTTTGATTCCCCGATTCCTAATTTTTGGACGAGCACCGCACCTGCACAAGATCCTTCTGTCGATTCTGATCACACCCATGGTTTGTGTAACCTTGAGTGTTTTGGGTATCTCCTTCCTAGAAAACAATTACAAATTCAAAGGGTCAAAGTGATTGTGGCCACACCATCTAAACAAGGACAAGGCTAAAGTGGTTATGAAAGATGGTATCAAAACTTTTAGTTTGTCAATGTGTCACTACTGTCCTCATAAGAGACATGTTCAAGGAATGGGAAACATCATGTCCCTTTCCAAGTATTTTCCATTGGACAACAAGAGTTATATATCACCCAATAGAATAGTAATTTTATTTTACGCACTTTGAATGTGAAACTCCTTGACTTAGAATTACCACATCTCACTGCTTAGATTTAATTTTTCTTTGCACACTAAATGTCAAAGTGATTAAACAGTTAATCAAATTGGATCATGGGAATATATCTATTATGGTTTCTTCAATTATTGGTCCTAGTTTCATAGTCATTAGATCTCGAAGCTTGGTTGTATACATCTATAAGCAATAGGGAAACGACTCAGTAGCACTGGTAAAGAGATGAGTAAGAGGGTCTGGTGGAAATGTCTTGGGCCAATTCAATGTCACTAAATAAAGGGTCAATCTGGAATGATTCCATTCTTACATTTCATCTCTCTTCCTACACACAATAAAAATACCAAAACTATTATACGTGCAATATTGTTAAAACTACGATACTAAATTTAAAGAGAGAAAAATTAGCACATAAAATTATAACTGGACCAAATAATTCACCTCAATTAAATAAGATAATATAAGATAATTATAACGATCAAGGAGCATGAAGCCGATATTAATCTTGATCTTTTCCACACATTTTCTCTCATTGAGAACTTCCACAATACTAAACGTCATTTATATCTTGAGAATAGTAAGGTTCTTGCAAAAGAGGATAACTACTCTAAATTGAAGTTTAGAGAAGATATTGAAGTTTGCCTTGATATTCTTTATGATATAATCATAAATAGAAGAGAATTCCGAAAGAATTTAGAATTTTGATCTTATATTAGATACTTTATCCCAAAATAATCTCTATTCAAAGGAATCAAGTGTGAATTTTCCAATACTTCCATGTAGTAATTTATCCATATTATACATGCAAAGGGTGTTCATATTGATCCTTCTAACATCCAAGACATTCAAGAGTGACCAATTCCTATTACCCTTAATAATTTTGAGGTTTTCTAAGATTAGTAGGATTTTATAATAGATTTATCTACAACTTCTCATATATTTCTTGCTTCTTGAATAACCTAACAAATAAGGTTGCAATTTGTTTGAGTTTGGATTCAATGAAGTACTATTTTGGGATTATAGGCTCATTTCCTTTGAAAGTTTAAAGTTAAATTATAGAAAAAGGTGCATGTATACTTACAGAAAATAAATTTTGACCATATTTAACACAATGGCTTAGTGGCATCAATTTCTCTTATGAGATAAGTTCTTAATTAAAATCCATCACCTTAACATGAAGCACTTATGGACATCTATTGTACTTTAACAAAGTTGCAATATAAGTGGATAACCTACCACAAGCCTAGGACTTCAAGATCATCTATAATATGGATAAATAAAATAGTGTACCTCCCCCTTATTATACTAAACTCGCATAGCAATGTTTGATTAGTTCTTGAGGATAATATTGTGATTACTCACAGAATAAACTGTGATGGATTCTATCATGTTCCCATCTATGCCAAGGTCATTATCATTTGGGGCGTTAGAATTGCTCTTTCTAGTATCAAAATCCATTGTGACCAATCTATTATTTGAATCTTCATTCATCGTAGAGTTGGACAATCCCAGATATTGTCCATAACTATTATTAGGCTCGTCGTCTTTCCCATTCATTATAATTGAAGCCAAATTTTTTTAATGGGTACAAGTGGGGTCATGTTATCATCGGGCCTTTATAAGGGTATATGTGCACCTAATTTTCCAAGGTTTCATTCGAATGCACTCACAAATTCAAGTTTATAGGACATAGGATGGAAATACATATTAACCACAACAATGGAAGAAACTTAAACTTTTTCAATCCTAATATAATTAAATAAATGAGACTCTGCATAAAAATTTAGAAGTCCATGATCATCATAATCGCTTTCATTATTTCCATAGATTGACCTTTTTATACTTTGTAGCTTTTGATCTAAAGATAGAATCCAAAAAAATAAAACGTTATAGTTGTTCCCCTTCGAATTTTTTAATCAACACCCATTATATAGAATCTTATCCTTTGAGAGTGTGGGTCTCCCCGCATGTGTCATAGATCCTTCGATACATGCAGAAAAACCTTCAACAAGGT
>SNQJ01S0056665.1:79691-96913 GCA_010110895.2 Picea sitchensis | reverse complement strand
TAAATACCACATCTCGGCTATACACTACCTTCTTAGTTTTTGGGTTCCAAAGCTTATAACCTTTGAGACCATATTTATATCCAATAAAGATACACTTTTCGGTCTTCTTATCTAGCTTACTCCTATTTTCCTTTGGAACATGAACATATGCATCACAGCCAAATACCTTGAGATGTGTGAGAGACGTTTTCTTACTAGTCCATACCTCTTGTGGAGTCTTGTCATCCAACGTTAATGAGGGTGATCTGTTGACTAGGTAACATGCAGTACCCATTGCCTCTGCCCAGAATTCTTGCCCTAGCCCAACACCACTGAGCATGCAACTTGCTTTTTCCATCAACATCTTGTTCATCCTTTCTGCAACTCCATTCTGCTGAGGTGTATATGGAGTAGTCTTCTGCCTTTCTATACCGCACTTCTTACAGAATTCTTCAAATTCATTCCTGCAGAGCTCTCCGCCATTATCTATCCTCAACACCTTAATTCTTTTCTCTGTTTGATTCTCAACAAGAGCCTTAAACTCTTTAAATTTGTCGAAAAATTTGGATTTCTTCCCGAGGAAATATATCCAAGTATTCCTCAAGAAGTCATCTATAAATGAGACATAGTACACAAATTTTCCCAATGATGGGACCGATATTGGTCCAAAAACATCACTGTGAACTAGCTGTAAAATTCCTTCTGCCCTCTTTGCACCAGAGGGGAATCTTACCCGATTTTGCTTCCCATATAGACAATGTTCACAGAAATCAAAATCCAGAGAGCAGTTAGACATACCTTGAACCATATCTTTACCATGTAGTATTCGAAGACCCTTCTCTCTGATATGCCCTAGTCTTTGATGCCATGACATAACCTTTTCTCCAGAGACTATAGGAGTTCTTTCTTCTTCAAATCCAATATCAAGAACAATGGAACTATTACACCCATCACTAATAGTTCTTCTTGAAGATTATAAATATTTCCAAACCTTAACCCCCTTCAACAACACCATTGCTCCTCAAACCATCCTGTAGGTTTCCTTTTCAAATATTGTCTTTACCCCTGCATCGCCCATTTTTCTTATAGAAATCAAATTTCTAGCCAAACCAGAGATGTGCAGAACTACAGGCAGTGTTCTAATACTTCCATCTATGAGCCTCAACTTGACTTTTCCTCGTCCTATGATTCTGGTTGTCGAATCATCACCTAAGAAAACATTACCTCCATCATACCTTTCATATTCATAGAACCACTCCCTGTGGGGAGTCATATGAAAGGATGCACCAGAGTCAACCAACCATGCCTCATGATCTGCATGTGTGCTTGAAGAAGCCAAGTACACATCCCCTCCTTCTTCCTTGGAGGTCTTTTCTTCTATAGAAGGAGATTCTTCAGATCCCTTCTTTTTCTCAACTTTGGATCTACACTGCTTCTTGTAGTGCCCTTCTTTTCCGCATCTCCAACATACCCTTACAAACTTTTCGGGATATTTAGATCTACCCTTAGACTTAGATCTCCCACTTGAGAAATTAGATCTATTTCTTTCCTAGGAATTTCCTCTTGCAAATAATGTGTCTATGCTCTGTCCTTCCATATTCTTCCGTCTCATCTCCTCCGATAACAAGGATGAGACCACTTCATCAAACTTCAAGGCAGTTGTATTACTAGCTATGGCCACAACTAGACTATCCCAGGAGTCTGGTAAAGAACACAGTAAACTAATACATTTATCTTCATTTGAAATTTTAATCTCAACATATACTAACTGACTTACCACAGTATTGAAGGCATTCAAATGATCTGCCACCGAGTCTCCATCTCTCATCCTCAGGTTATACAACTTCTTTCTCAGGAATAGTTTATTTCTAGAGACTTAGACTGATACAACTTCCCCAACTTTTCCCATAAATCCTTGGCTATATCTTCCTCTGACACATTCAATAATACCGAATCAGAGAGACACAGTCGAATTGTTCTCTTTGCCTTCTGATCCAACTTTTTCCAGTCATCTGCTGAAGTTATTGTAGGTGCAGTACCTGGATCTACCGTGATCCATTGATCTCTGTCCACCAATAGATCTTCCATCTTGAGCTTCCACAACTCAAAAATTTTCCCATTAAACTTCTCGGTCTCCATCTTCGAATTGCTTGCCATTTCTTTTCACCTGAAAAATCAATACCACAGATCTCCCATTGTAACAAGGCTTATCACAGTCCTGAGCCAAAACCTTGACCACAACGGCGTCCCCCTGAAGCCAACAAAGCTCTGATACCAAATGTAGATTTTAACCTTGTACAATATTTACCACAAATAGATTTTCAGTAAAAGAACAAAAAGATACAATGGAAAATACAAACATTACACAGAGATTTTTCCCCTGGAAACCCAAACCGGGAAAACCAACATATTCTATATTCATTCATTGTGTTACATTGTTTACAATACAATATACATATAGGATCCAGAGGCATCCAAAACCCTAACCCAATGACCTGGATTAGTCCAAAACCCTAATTCCTTAACTGGAAATAGAAAACTATCAACAAAGAAACCATGTGCCGAAAAACCACCTAAATATATGACACGTTTCCCGAGGCACTACTCCTTGTGCAAAGAATATAACACATACCCAACAAATGGCTAGTCTGTCCGCAACTTTGTTTGCACTTCGCCAAATGTGTGAGGGGGTTAGAATTAGAGAGGGATGAGAAGTTCCTAGAAGCTATATAGGGGGCCGGGGAGGTGCCAACTGGGGGTGATTTTCCCTGGGTCTCTTCCATTTAGGATTTTTGTTGCCAAGTCTATTATGATTTTGGAATCTCCTTCAATGCTCAGACAGGTGAGGTTTTAATCTAGATCCATTTGAAATCCTTTGATAAGACCCCAAATTTATGCTGAATTGTTGGTGTCACATCCTAGATTTTCTGCAATTAGGCTGTGAATTTGACCCAAGCTGTTTCTTATGACAGCTCCGTAGCCTGAGTGTCCTGGATTTGCTTTTGAAGAACCATCGAAGTTGACTCTATGGAAGCTAGGCGGGGGGGGAAGCCACTTAGAGGGACTGAGGACTTTTGAAATTAGGGGGGGTCTACCGAGGAGGGGTAGATTGTGCAAACATGAAGCCCCAAGAGTTGAGGAGCAAGAGCTCACCTGGATCAGAGGGGAACTCTTCCTGGGTCCACAATTGTAGCTGAAGGGTTTCCTGGAGATGCAAGAGGATTGTATTCCGGAGGAGGGTGGGTGGAGAGGGCTGGGAATGAAAGATTCTTTTGTTTCTGTCTTTCCATAATTGTCAAACTATGAAGCCTGGTAAGAGTTTCCAGGTTCTGTTCAGGATAGGACTTTTGAAGGAACCAGAACCGCAATCCCTGATTGTGCTTATGATGCTATTTTTAAATCGTTTGGTTCTTCTCATGAGATGAGTGGCTTGGTTCCAGATGTTCTCACTAAGTGGATAGTTGTTTAGGAGGTGCTCCATGGTTTCTGACTGGAGATGGCAGAGATGGAAAATCAAGGGGCCAATGAAACCTTGTCTTTGTACATTGTCCCAGGTTAAGATCTTGTTCTGAAGTAGAAGCCAAAGGAAAATAGAGATTTTGGGCCAGAGCTTTGATTTCCATATTGTTGTCCAGATGCTATCTTTTTGAAGATGTTGGAATTTCTCCTATAGAGTGTATCCCTCTTTTAGAGTGAAGCTTCCATGAGGTGTGTATCCCCATATGAGAATGTCTTGGTTTGTGCTTTTCTAGATTCGCCTTTGGGATGTTGCTTGTTTCCAGTGCTGCAGGTCACAGTCCATTGCCACTTGGAGTTCTTGATGGGTTGATTTCTAGCTTCACCAGGGAGAGTTGCTGGGGGTGTTTGACCACAAATATGTCACTTTGAGGATTACAAGATCTTGAATGTGATTTTCATAGGATTGTAGATTTTCTTCCAATTGTAGGGGTGGCATTTGTTGCCAGGAATCTATCCAGAACAGGGCATTCTGGCCATTGCAAGCTTCCTAGAAAGCATGTTCCTGTATTAGTGGCCGATTTTTCCAGGCCACATTCCAGATGTTGGAGCCTTGAATTTTCTCATGCATTCTTATAAGATAGATTTGATGCGTATTTAGGGAATATTTGCATTTCCAGATTTTTGCCCATATCTGTACTGGAGTTTTGAGCCATCTCCACCAAATTCTTTCTCCCATGGTGCTATTTAATTTTCCAGGGTCCCAGAGGCCCAGACCACCTGAAGATTTGGGCTTGCAAACTTTGTCCCAGCTGACTAGGGCCCATTTTTTATCCGGGTTATGTCCATGCCAGAGAAAGTTTCTTTGGAGATTCCTTATTTTCTTTATGACCGATTAGGGGGTAGCTAGGCCTGAGAAGAGGTAAGCAGGGATGACTTGAAGGACTGACTTTAAGAGAATGATTCTGGCTAGAAGGTTGAGGGAATGAAAGGTCCAATTGCTAAGACGGTTGGAAATGGAGAGTAGGAGAGAGTCCCAGAAGATGTTTTTGGCTGCTGAGTCAAAAAGAGGGAGTCCTAGGTAGTGAGAGGGCAGAGTGCAACCAGGGGTATTCAGAAGTTGAGAAAGGTTTTGTTGGATTGCTTTTGGAGTATTGAAAAAGAAGAGCTGCGACTTGGCCATATTAAAGGTGGTGTCGGAGACTTCACTGAAGTTAGAGAGGATGGATCTTAGTTTGATTGCTTCTTGCATGGTGGAGGTGTTCATTAGCAGCGTGTCATTGAAAAATTGGCTATGGGAGGCTGTCGGTTGTAACCCATGAAGACGGAGGCCTTGGAGGGATCCATTTTGAATTGAAGCCTTGATATAGCGTCCTAGGCCCTCAACCATTATGACAAATAGGAAAGGGGAGAGAGGGTCACCTTGCCTTATTCCTCTTGTGGGGGAGAAGGGTTGAGAGGGGACTCCATTGACGAGGATTGAGAAAAAGGTTGAGGAAATGAGGTTCATTGTCCAAGAGATCCAATCCTTGTTGAAACTGAAAGCCGATGGAAGAGCTTTCATGTACTGCCAGCTTAATTTGTCAAAATCTTTTGAAAGGTCAAGTTTTAGAAGCATACCTGGAGTACAGGTGCTTTTGAGCGAATGAATGATTTCATGGACAAGTATGACGCTATCCATGATTTGACTTCCTTTGACGTATCCTGATTTCTCCTTGGAAATGATGAAGGGGAGTATTGGCTTGAGTCTTAGAGCTGTGACCTTGGAGATGATTTTATAGATCACGTTGTAGAGCACTATGGGTCTGAAATTCTTCGAGTTTGTTACTCTTTATTCTTTAGGTATTAGGGTGAGGAAAGTGGCATTTAGTGATGGAAGAACTTTGCCTGAGCTGTGTGATTCCTGCACCAACTGCCACACTTCATCCCTTAACATTGGCCAACAAGAGTGGAAGAAGTCTGTGGTGAAGCCATTTGGGCCTAGAGCCTTGTCTGTGGGAAAATCCTAAATGGCTTGATCCACTTCTACTTGCGTTATTGGTGTCATGAGAGCCTCATTATGTTCCTGGGTGATAATAGCTAGTATATTTTGGGTCACCCGCTCTATTGCTAAGGTATGGTCCACCTTTGGTTCTAAGAGGAGATCCTTGTAGAAGTATGACAACTCGTGCGATATTTCCTGATGAGTGAACAAGGTGTTTCCTTGTGGGTCTTCCAGCTTCGTAATGCGATTGATGAGGCGTCTGTGGATCATGGACTGGTGGAATAATTTGGTGTTTTTCTCTCCCTCGTTGAGCCATTGACCCCGATATTTCTGTCTCCACGGGATTTCTTCCTGCTTATATCTTTCCTCCAGTTGCCTTTTGATTTCATTCTCCTCCTGTTGCTGAGTGATTGTGTGTCCTGAGTGAATGATTTGCCTCTGTAGGTCCTCTAGTTTTTGTTCCAACAATTTCCTTTACTGGAAGATGTTTCCGAAGACTTCTTTGTTCCATTTATGCACTTGTTGTTTAAAGTAGATTTTGCTGGAAGTGATACAATGTTGTACCCCTCTGTATTTCCGTTGTGCTCCACTAGTGACGGGCTAGCTCCTGGAAAATCTTATGGGAGAGCCAAAAATTTTCAAATTTGAAGGGTTTTAACTTGGGGGTGGCGATGGTGTCAACCCATAGCTGAACGGGCCAGTGGTCTGAGCTTGCCTTCAAAAGGATGTTGGAATCTACTAGGGGGGCTTCCAAAAGGAGAGTTTCCGAAATGAGGAAGCGATCTAGACTGCAGGCTATTTGTTGGTGACCTGATCTTTTGTTGGTCCAGGTGTAGGTACCATTGCTATTCTCTATGTCTACCTGTCGGAGATTCTCTACGAGTTCCTGGAATTTTAAGCTATCCTGCTCCAGGCATTCCCCTCCCCCCCCCCGCTCTTTTCTCCTCCTGCGCGAGAATCATGTTGAAGTCGCCCCCGATGATCCATCGCTTGCGCTCAGCTAGAGAACCTAGGTAGGCTAGGCTTTGAAGAAAGAGGTCTTTGTCTTGGATGTTCTGCGGTCCATAGGCATTTGTGATCATTCCCTCTTTGTCTGAACCTATGGATCTGTAGTACATTGTGATGGTATTTGGAGTGGAGAAGCCTTGATCAAGGGTGACTATAACAGGATTCCAAAGTATGGCCAGGCCCCTTGAAGCCCCCTTCGAGTCCGTTTGATAGGATTCCTAGTTACGCTAGCATATTGTGAGGATATCTTCTGCAGTTTTTCCTGCACATTTTGTCTCTTGTATTAGGAGTATATCAGGGTTTTCCATTTTGATGCAATTTCGGAGAATCCTTTGTTTGGATCTTCCATTTAGGCCTCTAATATTCCAGGTGAGGATATTCATAGTTAATAGTTTGGTGGGTGGGAGAAAGAGCTCTCGGGGAGCTTGTGAATCTGTCCCGAGTTGATCATATAGTTTCCCGCCTCCTTTATTAGCCGATGAGCCGATTTTCTACCCTATCGCTTGTTTTTTTTTGGGTGTTTTCTTAGATCTTGGTTTGGGTCTATGCTGATCCCCAACCTGGATGTATCCCCTACTGATGAGTCCATAAATACTTTGTGAACTTTCCTGAGTTGGTCCTCTGGTAAGGTTTGGATATCCTTCTTGTTGAGTGCTTCTTCTAACCTGTCTAGGTCGATTTCTGCTAGTTCCTGCTCATCCATTTCCATGACTGTGTCTTCCTCTCTTTCTGGTTCTTTCCCTGAGACTGGGTGCGTTTGTGGATCTTCTTGGTTTGCTGGGGTTTGATACTCTTGTGGCAGCTGATCTTCCTTGTCCTTGCTGTGATCTTTCCTCGCGGTCTTGTGGGGGTTTTCCACCTCTTCTACCTCTGGAAGGTGGTTAAGGGATTCAAATGAATTATTATTTGGGTTCTTTCTTCCATTGATGGTTGCGAGCTTCTTCTGCGCTTGTCTCTTTCGATTTTGAACCTGGGTAAATCCTTCCTTTGATTTATCTCTAGCTTCCCTCTTGGGGGGGGGGGGGGGGGGGGGGCATTGAGAGGGCAATCTCTGAAAAGGTGTCCATGTTCATGGCATTTTAGACATATGAAAGGGATGTGTTCATAGTCTATGGTTTGGGCCCATTCCTCGTCTTGGTATTCTAAGGTGACTGTGCCTGGCAGAGCTTTGGAGATGTTCATATAGACACATATCCTTGCATAAGAGGTGTATTTTATCTGTTTGGTAGCTTCAGAAGATTTGACGTATTTACCCAGGGTGTTTCCTATGCCCTTTAAAATTTCCTCTAACCAGAACTCTTGAGGTAGGGAATAGAGGCGAATCCATACCGGTGTGTATGCGAAGTTTTCCTTTTCTGGGCATAAGAGGTCCATCCAGAAACGTAGGTAAAGTCCAACCAAGTTATAGAAATATGGTACTCCTTCAAAGATCCTGTCCTTGTCCTCTAGGTTGTAGAATATTACTGTAAAGAATCCCTTGGAGCTTAGCTGGAGCTCATAGTCTCCCTTGGGGTTCCACCACGCCTTGATCTAGCGAGCTAGGTCCTTTTCTGAGGGCCAGAAACCTAGGATTTTTCCTATGAGGGCGTGGTCTCTCACGAACTGCGTATGCTCCCCTATCCTAGTGGTTTTGATGATATACCTGGGCACAACCAAGGCTTGGGGGATGCATTTGATGGGTATCCAGACCTGATATGCTTTTGGATGCGAGGACTCAACATCCATGTTCGGTTCTTTGCTTATATCCATTTCTTCTTGCAGATATTGGTCTCGTAAGTGCAATGACGGCTCAAAGGACGGACGACATGCTCGTGAGTTCTCTGGATCATTTGCGGCGATGTTACGGTAAGAGGGGGATTTCACCCCCCCTTCTATTCCCATTCTTCTGTGGCAGTTAGTGCCAGGGTACAGAGGCGATCAATGCGTACAGGGGAGTTCAGACGTGGTCAGGGTGGGAGGGAAGCTGGAGCATGTAAACCCTAAACCTTGCAGAGAGCTCCAGCTACCATCGGTCGTGTCTCGCTTTCATCTTCGGTAATAGTCAATATATTACCATCCACACACACACACACACACACACACACACACACATATATATAAACATATTTCCCTGAAATGTAAATATACAAGAGTGGTATATATATTTACATTTCAGAGAAATATGTTTATATATATATATATATATATAAACATATTTCCATGAAATGTAAATATACAAGAGTGGGCCTAATAGTTAAGGGAGTGTGTGTTTGGAAGTCACAAATTCAAATAGGTCAATTCTCAACGAGTAGCTAAAGCAAAATAAAAACCATATTTAAAAACCATAGTTTACTTCTTTTGGATCTGTTGATCATTGGAATTTTGTTTGATTTAATAGCAAGTGACATACTAATAAATGTGCTCGAGATGATGAAGTGGGGTATGAAGTGTCTATTGGTATCATAGCACACAAGGTGAAGGTCTTAAGCAACAAGTTCTCCACTCCCTACAACAACAAATAAAATTCCAATTTGGGTAACAATACCTCTATTTCTAAGTATGTGTATGTCAAAATCTTGCCAAACTATTCTAATAATTGGTTCTATTGTTCCTCTTAAAGTTTAATTTATTATCTTTTTTTTCTCAACAACATTTTTTTTAGGTATTTAAAAAAAAATCACCCTCTTCAATACCTTGTCCATCAATTTTTTATTTTTATTTTTCTCAACATTGTTTCTTTCTTTTTTGTTTTTGTATTTTAAAAAAATATCAACTTCCTCAATACCTTAAGCAAACAATTTATATAATCAAAAGTCCTTGCACCATAATGTTCTAAATTTCTAATCCACTTTAGTATTGAAACAACATTTAAAAATCATACCTGACCACACAATTCATCATAAGGCTCAACTATATGTTCAATAGTATCAACAAATTGTTTTCACATTCCAAAGACCCACTCTAAAAATCTAATAATCGCTTCTACACCATATTTTGTTCTAAAATTAAATTTCCATCGCTTACATGATTTACAATTACAAATTCTATTGGGCTTAATTTAGGTAATCTTAATAGCTAGAGCTTCCAATCATTTGGGAAACATGTAAGCTTTCCTAATTAACTAGGACATTTAAATTAAAGGAGACCTCTTATATTTGAGTAGTTTCGATCAAATACTATATTTTCATTTTCATTTCCACTTTTTAGTTTGGAAATATTTGGAATTTGAATACGTTAGTCAAAAAGTTTGAAGCATTGCTAAAGTTATGATTTTAATTTTAAAGTATAAAAAAATAATATCACATCATTTTTCCTCTTCTTCAATAATTAATTTTAATAATTAAATATTTTTTATTTAATAATTAATTATACTCTTCAAACTTTTATTATAAATTAATGGTTTCAATATTAATTTTAATAATAAATTTTTTTTATTTAATAATTAATTATACTCTTTAAACTTTCATTATAAATTAATGGCGTTTAACTTATTTTATATACAACATGAAGAAAATTAAACAAAATTATTACAACAAAACCAATGTATGGGGACATGATTGTGGAGGCTTTCACTTAAAAGGAGATAATTCAAGGTTCCCTTCAAATCAAAGGGAGCTAGAACCTTCAAGGATACAATGTTTACATTCATTGTAATTTTCTAGAGGACTTGTGTTGCATTCTTCAATGCTTTTTATACCATGAGAAGCGATGACTTCAGTATGTTGCGTGGTCCAGTGATAGATCAAGTTAAATTATTTCCTTTTCATTAAGATTTCTCTATCTATCTGCATGTCTACCTACAGATTTTGTTTTATTGATATCCACTATATTGTATGCATTTGATTAGGATTAGTACTTCTAATATTACAACTCCCTTAACAGAGGAGAGATTGAAACCACTTCTATTTGAAATTTGTAGCACTTATTTAGCTCCATCCATCGTAATATCCCACTTGACTAAATTTTAAGCTAATGAAATTATTGTTTGGTATATGTTCAATTGGATACTAGTTTCTCACTTAAAGTGAAGAACCATGATTTTGACCAAAAACTATGAGAAATAATAATACTAATACATGTTTTTATTTTCTTTGGCTCTAGCTCTCTTATGTACTTCTATTGTCCTACTACTATCCAAAAGGAAAATTTATGTTACTGCCTAGACATGCCAAGTGATAGGGATTATAGTGTTCCTCGAGTATCATAAGTCACAAGTAGCAAAAATGAGCAATATATATCCATCTGGATGTGAAAGCCAATAACATCATTCTCGATTTGGGATACAAGGCTCGAATCAATGACCTTGACCTTACCTATCTAATTGAACACAACTAATAGTCCTTCACTATCACTGGTATTGTGGGAACCCTCTGCTACATAGCACCAAACACTTTCACACCAGGTGAGCCATGGAAAACTCATAGTTGTTTAATTTTGACACTTTTTCCCTTGAGGTAACTTATGGAAGCCATGCGAAAAAGGTTGTGGCTAAAACTTGGTTCAACTATTGTATCTGTGGCTTTTACCCTTTTGCATATTTGTTTTATAAAAAATATTTTCTTGTTTGAGTCTTTTAAAAATAAATGGTTGAATCCAATTTGCATTTTGTTTTTGTTATTTTTAGTACTTCAATTTGGGTTTATTTAAATACAAGATATTATGGTCTAGAGGCCCTAAGGTAAAGAGTTTCAATTTTTTCTTGTCTTGGTCTTGGGTGAAATTTTGTGTGAGGTGGGGTGTGAAAGTAGTGGGCAACGATGTCTCCATGATTTTGATTTTGATCACCCATGTTCTCACCGCGGCCTTATGAAATGGGTGAGATTACATTATGGTGATAGTAGAGAGCTCTTGTGATAAAACGGAATTTTGATGTGAGCAATAGTTGGCGGTTAGATACAAATGACACAACAAATTTATTTGATACATTGTTAGTGATTTTTCTTTGAGATATTTTTCTGAAACTATTATTGGAAGCCACTTGATTTCAAGATCAACAATGTGGGACATTACTACCAAATGTTGGTTTGACACAAGGTGAATTATGTGGTACATAACCGCAAGAACTTCATTTGAAATTTGAATTCGCTAAGATTTTGGTGTTATGGTAAGATGCCTGATTTGAGGCTATATTAATTTATTGTTTAATATAATTAATTGTTAGGTGCAACATTCTTGGAATTTAGTGTTAAGAACAACTAAATTGCGTCTTAAGTGTCATACATTGTTGAATTTTACTATTTCTCAAGAATCAATTTGTGTATAACCATATCCAAGTAAATTATTAAATTGTGATTCAAGCTTTACATCGGGGTTGAGTTGTTTCATACAAAATTAGTGAACAACTATAGTCCCTTTTGTGAATTGTATATTATATTGATGGGGTGTGTAGAGGCCTCTATGTCCATCCAAATCCATTAGATGACAGTCGGTTCATTTGGATCATTCCACGTCCCTTCTCTAGTCAATCGTGCATAGTCACCCAATCCATGGTCACCTAATGATGTAATCCTATCCAGTCATCCAAATAACATGTGGTCATCCATTTGTGAATGTTGATTTCCTTCCATGTTTCCTTTGTCATGCACTTATCCTTGGCTCTAAGCCACACCACTATCGTAGAGATTATTCTCTGGTCATCCATCTCATATAGTGCCTAGGGGAGATTGACGTCCAACATTGATGGGTGTTATGGCTAAGATCCATGTCGTTTGAATATTTTATTGAAAATAACACCCTCTCTATGGAAACCATGGCCCTAAGAGGTTTTGAGCCAAAGAAATTTTTTCCACCCTTGTTGAATAACCAAAGAAGTAGCCAAAGAAACATGGTGGACTCATGGGTGAGTCCTAGGAACATCATCATTTCTCAATATGGCCCTTTTCATATTCCTTGTGGAGGAATGTTCGCAATGTGAAGCACTTGGGCATGACAAGGTGCGGTGGCACTAGCACCGACAACCCTAACTTCAAAGAGGTTGTCACTGCCTATAAGAAAGTTTACATTAACATCCTTATTGAGAGTACAACAATTGATCTAAACATCTTAGCTCTTAGTTTAGCTCTTAGTTTAGATCACGTGGATGATGCAACTATAATTTCTTCATGGGAGCATGCATTTATGAATGGTTCCATAATGCTTAATTCTACTACTATGAACCCCTTTGACTGCCTCTTACTAGTGTTGGTGCCTAGCAAGTTGCTTTTGTTCAATGAGATTGTGTACCAACCTACGAAAAGACATAATACTTGTGTTAGAAATGGAGATGAGAAGAGCAAAGAAAAAAACATGTCCATGGTGGATATGGACAATATCGTGGCTCACTTACGTGAATTTCTTAGTAGGGTGGACAATCTCATGGCTTTCGTATAACCTTACTCAGAGATCCATCCACGTTCAATTATATTATAGTAAGATGTTTTCCCATGCTATTCAAACCCTTTACAACATATTATCATATCCATGGAATTTGTTAATGATTAATAGCTCTTTTTTGGTTTATAGTGGCCCTATTGAAAATTCTAGAACCAAGTAGGAACAAAATATGTACAATTATGCCTCATTTAGTGCCCCATTTAAGATTGGTTGACTCCACGATGCTTTACATTATATATTCTCTAGATAATTAAAAAGGTCAATGCTCCATACATTACTCCACCAAGTTTATATATATATATATATATCATTTCACACACATTGTCTATCTTCAAATAAACATATTACATATTACCTTTAACATATGGATTTTTTTTTACGATGTTGTTTGCACCATTAGGGACAATTAATAGTTATTTATTTTTTCTAATATATCCACAATTGATATAATTGCACTACAAGGTAATTAAAAGTTAGGTAGTGGTCGAACATGTTGTTTCACCCAAAGAGATTATATTAAATGATATTGTGACCTCTGCACACATAAGTGGATCAAATCCCACCCCCATGTCCTTCAATTTAAAAGCTTGGTGGGTTAGCTCGAGCAGATGAGTGTTGTGGTTATAATGCAAGAGGTCTCAGGGTCAAGTCCCTCACGAACTATATTGTTGAAATTGTTGGGCCTCACTCAATGTCCCCATCGGGTTAGGCCCCGTAATCAAGGCCAATGGGTTACCATGTTTACCATCCATGGATTATGGTTAAGTACTCAGAGGGTTTTTCATGAGGGTTTCCTTGGAAAAAAAAGGTAACTAAAAGTGATTTATTTAAATATTATAACAAGTTGAATGTATTGACTTAATATTTATTCTCAATTTAACCACTTAACTAGAGTTAAAATAACAAGACGACTTCCTTGAGATTAAGGCTCTTGATTATCATTTTATTTCTCCAATCACTTTTCTATATTTTATTTATCTACAATTCTCTTTAAGTGTATAATTTCCACATAGAACCTTTAATATACATGATCATGTAGATCCTTTATTATAGATAGATCAAAAAATAGGGTTTCCCACTATCTAAGAGTATTAAAATGGAATGCAATTGGCTCACAACACTCTAAGAAGATCCCTCTAGTTAAGAAATCATGGGTGGGTTGTATGTATTATGTGACTAACACATTTACTAGAGATGGTTCTCAAAGTAGGCTTGTCCCCAATTTGGGAGTAATATAATGAATGTAGTCTAGATCCCTTTGGTTGAGAAGCCTCTAGTGGGGTGTATGTATTCTTACATGTAGAAATTTTAGTATAGAAAGTTCTAAAATAGGCTTTCCCCTGGTATAGAAGTATCACAAAGGAATGTGGTTGAAAAACAACAATATAGAAAGATCCTCTTCATTGAAAAGCCATGAATAGGGTGTAGGTATTTTTCCAAATATTCTTAGACCTTACACCTATACCCAACCACATCAAACAACCCATTTATTGAGGCCCTGTTTCTAGCCCCAATTGCATATTGGCTTGCATAGGTGAGACAAGCATGAGGGTCAAAACATGTTTATTGAGGATTTGAAATTTAGTAAGAGAAATATCACCCCGATCTGGATTTATGAGCGGAACGAGAGGAATAATCGACTGAATACAATAAAATAGAGATGCAAAGAACAACAAAAAATATCTGGTGAAAAATAACTTCTATTGAATAAATAAAATAGGTTGAAACTATTGGATTACAGAGAGGGGGGTGAATCAGTAACAGTACACCAGTGTTTTACGTGGAAACCCAAATCAGGAGAAAACCACATAATTCTTTTTCTTATATGTCTTGAAGAATTAAAATCATTGGAAGCACCAACTTCCTTTGTTTTCCAGCTGCAATTGGAAGAAGGCTCCAACCCCCTAGTTTCTCAGGCTACAACCCGAGGGAATCTCCAACTCCCCAATTCTTTGGCTATAACCAGAAGGAGGCTACAACCCCCTATGTTATCCGACTACAACCACCTGTCCTTGCCCCGTCCTACCACCCTGAAGTAGAAGTAGAATGATGGAACCACTGTCACACTATCATTGTGAGATATACTACTGTAAACCTGTACCAATAAATCTGAACCATGCATCAACCTGTACCTCAACCTGTAATCAACTTGTAACATAAACAAGTGTATCAACCATGCACCAACCTGTACCAAACAACCTATAATCAACATGTACCATACATGTACCCTAACCAAAAGACCTCATCAATTTCATCATCCAAATATGATTTGTAACTTTGTAATAGACCTGGTGTATATGATCACATGCATGCAAACCTTCCTTAACTTTGACAACAAGAGACTAGCATCTTCATCAAACTTCTCACATGATTAGTTTTTGGATTAGTCAACAAACCCTATTTTCCACGGAGTGTAACTCCAAAAATACAACAACCCACAAGCTGAATTTTTTACCACATATACTTGGATATGTTTCCTCAATGGCATAGCAATTTCAAGGTCTGAATCATTATAGAAAAAAGCTTATGGTGAAAATGGTGAGATTACCTAAAAAAACATATCTTAGAAAGCACCATCAAAAGAATTTATCCTTCCTTGCATTTCGGCCTTCTTTTCTTCACCTTCCCTCAGAATTTCGACTTAGATATCCTTGGTTACCTCATACACCTATAGATATTCAATATGCTCAAGTGTGATTAAAATGAGAGAGCCTTGCCTCTTATTTATACTCTCCAAGTAGCTTCCTTAAAAACATCTTCTAGGTCACTTGGCCCCACTTTCCAAAGAATTTATCCTTCCTTGCATTTCGCCTTTTTTTTCTTCACCTTCCCACTGGACTTAGATATCCCTTGGTTACCTACAATAACTCATAGATATTCAATATGCCCAAGTGTGATTAAATGAGAGAGCCTTGGTCTCCATTTATACTCTCCAAGCAGCTTCCTTTAAAACATCTTCAGGTCTCCATTCTTCCTTATTTTAGGGTTAGCCCACTTCTAATTTCTCCATTAAATTTATTATTGAACAATTTATTTTGTATTCAATTTGAATTATAATACACTCATCACTTCACTTTATTATTTACCTTTAAAATCCCTTTAAACACTTTGACTACTTTTGACCTTTTGGGCTTCTAGATGACATGAGGGTCCTCCAACTTCGTAAGGCCATAACTCTCAAACCGTGAGGAGTTATGTGACATTCCACATACCACTAGAAATGGAATGACATGTAATATCCATATAGAATAGTATTATCTGAAAATATATCATAACTCATACCGTTATCCATAAAGAAAACTTGGGTCCATTACCCAAACCTGGGGTCTGCAACTTCTCATGGCCATAACTCTCTAACTGTGAGGAGTTATGTGATGTTCCACATACCATAAAAAATGGAATGACAAGTACTATCCATATTGGATAGTTTACCTAACAAATTAATTGTCCTTCATCTCATTATTCCATAATTAAGCATGGGTTCTCTTACTCAGCAAAGCATCTTCCTGTGAGGGATTTCACCATAAGGGGACCACTTTGGAGTTCATCCATCTTTACTTCTTATCAACCATGACAAGACAATAATGAGTTATCTTTACATCAAACAATATTGGGTCCATTACCCAAACCTTTGTGTTGTGGGGATTTCTTCAAGGGTTGACA
Source organism: Picea sitchensis (assembly GCA_010110895.2). Lineage (NCBI taxonomy): Eukaryota > Viridiplantae > Streptophyta > Pinopsida > Pinales > Pinaceae > Picea > Picea sitchensis. Next base: position 80,472 of record SNQJ01S0056665.1, on the reverse strand, counting down.
TCAATGACAACCAACCTTAATCAACAATCTCCCCCTTTGGCATTAATGGCAACACTCTGATGCAATGCTGAAATCATATCACTCATGCTCCCACTGGAACCATGCCTCTGTCCTCTGTATCTGATAAATTCATCTTTGTCCTCTACATATGATAAATCTGCTCCCCCTGGAACCATGCCTCTGTCCTCTGAATCTGATAAATATCTCCCCCTTTGTCATCAATGGCAAAGGTATCTTTCCATCCGGGGCTACTCCCCTTGAATGAACTGTCCTCTTATGGTGCTTCCTTGTGTAAATCTAAGACATATAAAAAAACATTAAAAAAGAATTCATTTTGGAGTAAAAATAACTCCAAGTCTTTGGCAAAGATATTCAAAGGCTTCCTGTGGAAGTGGTTTTGTAAATATATCTACCACTTGTTATTTTGTGCCCACATACTCAACTTTGATATTCTTTTCTACAACCTGCTCCTGTAGAGAATGATACTTGATTGGAATGTTCTTCGTCTTGGAGTGCATCACCAGGTTTTTCAAGATACTCATGGCGCTTGTATTATCACAATAGATTACAATGGGCTCATCATACTCAACCTGTATATCTGTCAGAGTTTGTTTCATCCAAATAACCTATGTACAACATGATGCTGCTGTAATATACTCTACCTCGACTGTAGATAAAGATACTAATGATTGTTTCTTGCTTAGCCATGATACTAAACACTCACTCTATAAGGTAGCTAGAGAGGTAGTGGGGGGGCCCAGAGGGCCCATAATGATAATAG
>SNQJ01S0056665.1:59598-78520 GCA_010110895.2 Picea sitchensis | reverse complement strand
TAATATTTAATTACTTAATTAAATCACTTTAATTAATTAATTAACCTTTTTACCTCTGAAAATCTCCTTATCTCTCCTTGCGGCTTCCCTGGCCATTGAAAGTCACTTCTAGCCATCCCATCCTGTAGTGTTTCTCCTCTCGATTCCAATGAGCTATTACACTGAGAGGTTCCTCCAAGTAATTTTCCCAAAATGACCTCTTCAGTGATTTTAATTAACTTATAGCTCAAAATATTCATCATGGAAATCGTCGGAATGGAACGAAACCAAAGCTAACCTGTGCAGAATGGCTCATAATGATGGAATATGATGATAAATGCTAACTGGACCCCACAATGCCTCTCACATACCCCTGTACTTGCTATAACATCCATCTGGCTACTTTGGTCATCATAAGTCTCTGCCCTGTGATGATGTCCCAAAGTGGGGACATTACAGGACTTTTGTTTCTACCTGCTCTTTTATTGGAATGCTTCGGGGAGTGATGGTGGTGTCTGCTAACATTTCCTAATTTCTTTTTCTCATCCGAAGGTTTGTGACTTCCAGATTTGCTTGAGTCACTTTCTTTTTCCAATTTCTTTTCTATTCTGTTCAGACTTTGCAATAACTTCATGTTGAATTCATCCTGCTGCTCTTTGGCTCTCATAAGCCTTTCATTATCAGCTTTATGGATTTGGACATCCTTTTGCAAATTTTTAATGGTCTCTACCATATTCAGGTTTTCATCCCTTTCCTCTCCATGTCCATTGGAGTTTGTTCTTTCAATGTCCAAATGGACATTCATCCCTCTGCTCTCATCTTGTTGACTATAATTTCCTCGTGTCTCTTTCATTCCTATGGATTCGGTACTTGATATGACCTGATCTAGTTGTTGTTAATTCTACAAAATGTGCAGCCATTAAAACTTATTAGGTTAACTAAATCAACAATCCATGAGAAATATGAACTATTTCGGCTCAATAAATATATCAAAATTATCTTTTTTTATTTCTTGGTGTTGCCACCATGACAATTCTTAGACAAGACCCAAGTTTTGAGAACTTAGCAAGAACTACATCATCGCGCAGAGATACATCGGGTGAAAGGTGGTTTGCCGAAACCATTTTTGCATAAGTTCTGATGTCACGTTCTTCAATATGTCAAATCCACCATTCGTGGGATGTGTGACAGTTAGTCAGATCACTCTGTCTCATTCGCTCGGTACATCACAGTCATTTGAAGTTAGGTGAACGTTGCCATGTAACGAACTCAAAAAATTTAATCATTTAAAATGGATTAGTCGAGCATGGCAACCCATCATACTTGTGCGCAAGTCTTTCAGTGATTCATGATTGAGGCTCTATAATTACCAACTCTCAGGTATGGAAGCATCATCTTATCCATCAGTGAGCAGTCTCCAAACTAGTTCGAACTTCTCATCTCTGCAAAAGTATTTCGGTGTCCACAAAACTAAGGTATATGGACCCAGTTAGCTCCAATGAGACTGGTTATTCGGGCAACATGCTAAATTTTCCTGCGAGTACGAAGGAAAAGGTAGTCGCGCAGATACTGGCGACTAAATTTCACATAGTACCGGTTACTGATTCGAGATTGGAAATCAGTCTAAATCCAATCATGAGAGATCTGGTTATCAACAAACCAGCTACAAAGAAAAAACGAAGCAAGCGATAGAAGAAAGAACCTGTCGTTAAAGCGGCTGAGAGTGTTGGAGAGAATCAATCGGTCTAGTTAGATTCTTTAAAGGAGGAGCTAGTTAAGCTGAAATGAGCCCTCAAATAAAATTGAGTATATTTCAGCGATTTTTGGACAGATGGTAGCAGAGGTAAGGAATCTCTGGAGATGATAGACCTATTCTTGTACAGTCTCTTTAAATAGAGCCACTGCTATTTTGAATCATCCCCTTTTGTAATTTTGGATTTTAAATGAATATATAAGCACAGAAGCGGATTTTGTACTGCTTATGACAAAATTCGAACTGATGGTGATATGAATCTTGTTTCCTTTAATATTATGTGTCTTCTTGTAACTTATATTTCACTTTCAACTATTTGAATAAAACTCAGAATTCATCTCACTCACTTGACTCATTTTAAAAAATACTTCAATGCAATTATGTATTCCTCTTTCTTTGAATACTATGTAAATTTTCTATTAAACTTAGGCTCATCGTCTTAATTAGCCTTTCAGATGATTTTGTGCGCATAAAATTCACCCTGTGTACCTTTATTTATCGTGCATAGCAACTTTATAAGGTAAATCATGCTTCCGCACACCTGTATCTGCTATACATTTCCTCTTTGTCACACCAATAACTTGCGCGTAATACTTTTGCGTTATGTGCCAATACCCACTGCGCACTGTTTCTATATCGCACTCAGATATTCCACATGCATTTCACTCTATGCATTGCACCGTGCTAAAGTTCAATATGCCTTACCGCATACAATAATTCGTATGCCCCATCGAATACTCTGTCACTACCGCGCACAACTACCTGCGCACACCCTTGCCTGCACTGTAGCGATACAACTCATACTCATACTATGTGCGCACCAACCAAACTTCATTGTGCCTTACCATACTGCGCACACCACGTGCACCCTTACTATGTGTATGCACTCCGCGTAATGATAAATTTAGCGTGTGCATCCCTACATATTATTCTTTCGTGCGGTGGCTCAATTTTCCATGAACGCAAATATATTGTATACCATATTGTAATCGATACCATACTTTAATCTCGTCTCCATTCGACTTGTTTGGCCCATTCAGGCTTAGTGTTGAAAACTATGGCTCTGATACCATACTGTAACATACCCCTGACCACCAACAGGTCGGAGAATGTCACTACTCAGACACTTAACTTAATTCTGACAACATATTGTAACACCCCAGTATTCAACTGAGTTGTGTCACATAACTTTTCTCTTCAAATACTTATATACACACATAGGCATACATACATACTGAACTGCATGCAATTAAACATATACATACAATGCTCTAGCGGAAGCTTCACATATAAAGCATAAACAAACAGTTGCATTCTATAAATATACGATTTTGGGGCTGAATCAACAGTAAACACAAACATGCAGTGTATACAGGGGTATACCCTTCAACATACAGACAGTTACGATCATACATGCAATAAAACCCACAAAATAACACATAAATGACAAAGCAACATGTAAATTCATCACATAACCGGTACTTATCTTAGTAAGAATGTCACCAACTACGTGCAGACCATCCATGAACCTCCCATCCTTAGACTACACTGTTAATCACTCTCAACAGTGAGTCATCCCCGAGCTGGGACTAGACTCCACCCGGGAAAGGGGTTCCTAACCAAGCTAAAGGTTCACAGTCAACCAGAAAGACTCCCTCTTAGATGTTCACTCAACCACAGCCTACAGCCTCTCCTTCCCCACATGTCTGTCCCACCCAAGGAAGTGTACCCCTTCTCTACTCAACAGTCCTTAAGCTTCCCCACTTCCCTTCCAGGGATTCAGCAATAGGCCGGACCGAAAGTCTCAGAGCATTGTAGCCGTAGTTTAGCACCTTCATGAAATTGATCCCTAGCAATTCCCTCACTCAGAGAATTGATCACAGGCCTGACAACCCGCCTCTTCAATCCCGCTCCCAAGATGACAGGTACACCAACAGGAATGGTTATCGATCTAGTTTGGGTATGGTGGTAGGAAGATACGAGAATAGCTCAAGGACTAACGGATTGTATCCCGGGTAATGGTTCTTTGGTCGAAGGAAAAATGGTAAGATTCCCCGCAATTCTTTCCCCCGCCCCCTACAATGGCAACTCTCTCCAAAAAGGAACTAAGTCTCAGTAATAAGTATGCATGTCTCCAACTTGACACTTGTCATGTTGAAAGTTACTTTGATACACTTGTCCCCTACTTTAGGACTTGGGATAAATTAATTATCTGCACTTTATGTTTTTTAAGAAATATTAATATAATATTTCTTTTTCGGCTTTAAGCTCTCTATCTTAGCCATGTTCTTAACTTTAGGCCCTCCCTTTCCCTATTTGGTGGAATCTAGTCCCCCTTCTCTTTTATCATGGTCGGTCTGCACGCAGCGATGTATTTTATATTAATCATGAGACATATACAAAATAGGCACACTGGCCTTTAACATCTAGGTTCTCTGGCCTAATTCCAAAACATAAGCATTCTAGCTTATAATACTGGCTCACCAGCCTATAATGCATATTATACACAAAGGTTAGCTGACCTTAATATTGCACGCTCTTTAGTTACTGCATGTTGTATCCATTGTCTTTAAGGTTGCACACACTTTAGTTACTGCGCGTTGTATTCGTTGTCTTTAAGGTTGCACGCACTTTAGTTACTGCACGCTGTATCCGTTGTCTTTAAGGTTGCACGCACTTTAGTTACTGCGCGCGGTATCCAGAAATGTGCACATTACATCACTTTACTACACAGTATATGTGCGCACCATGCCATGAAAGGTGTATTACAAAAACAAAATGATGTCTAAACATCTCACTATCTTAAATATACTTGGATTACATTTGCATTTGGGTTCAGCCGAGGGATATTACATGATCGGTGATTCCAGAGTCATCATTGACTGGCTGAACCACATTGCAAAGCCCCACTCGATTACTCTTCTGGCCTAGATGGACCGCATCAGATCCATACAATGCCATTTCAAGGAGCTTACTTTCACACATGCCTCCCGAGAGTACAATAGGGAAGCGGACCTGTTATCCAAGACAACGCTACAGAAAAAGAAGGCTTTATCACTTACAATCAATGTCTCGATGGCCATAAGGGACTTACACATGTCATCAAAATATTTTAAGTCTGGAGGCACTGGGCTCTGATGGTTTTTTTTTCAATATTTCATCCTTTTCTGGTGCATTTGTTTCGAACATATCTAGCTCTCTTGTAATCTAAAATATCTATTCTCTATAGCTTTTTTCTTTCACCTACACATTGGTTGGTAAACCAATTATAAGAGAAAGATTCTCCCTGCCAGTCATATTCCTTCTCTGTCGATGTAACTGTTGAAAGAACATATTATATTTTATAATATAACTAAGTAATTTTTTATTCATCCAACTCAACATTTATGTGTGCTGCGAAATGATGCCATGACATGAATGTTCTAAGCATTAAACATCTTCATTTCCATGAAGATCTATATTGTACTTTATTTGTGTCAACCTATCAAAAGCAAAAGATAAAATCCCACATTTCTTTCCAGCGAACTCAAAACCTTTTAGCAAAGTGTTTTCCATGATATATAGGTCGCAAGAATTAACAAAAATATGAATGAGTATCTTGTAAGACACTATGAACTGGCTTAGATCCATATAAACCTACGGAGTTTTAAAATTTATATTGATTCAAAATTTTATTGCATATAGTTTTGGGTTACGATTGTAGCACATTACATGTTATATAGATCGGATATATTGTTAAACTAATATTTTCCCACATTGGGTTTTTTATTGTAAAAGTGGGTGTTTATCATGTCTTAGGTGGAATAAATAGAGTTCATAAAACTAATTCATCTAATTCAAATAACAATTAGTTTCTATATGAATTTCGATATATTGTTCTCAAACTTACATTTGGTTAATGTGTATCCTTTTTCAAAGAGACAGTAATAGGTAACAAACTTAAGAAGGGAAAAAAAAGAAGGAAAGAATTGATTATTATTTTTTAAATTGTAAGCAATAATATATATAATAGATGTGTATGTGTATGTATGGCCTGCACTTATACTCTTGTAAGTAGTATTAGCACATGAATGTGATTTCTTTCTTCAATGAGTAGAAATTACAATATTTTTTCTTAAGAAAAAATATATGAACACTAATATTATAAAATGGAAAAAGATAATATCAAATGTTAATGTTAAAAAAAAATAGTATAAATTCTTCTTGACCCAAATTATTTAAGGATCCAAAATTTGCAAATAATTAAAAACAAAGGATGAATATATGCTCTTTATGCTCTTTACATCAAATGTTAATGTTAAAAAAGATAATATATATTCTTCTTGACCCAAATTATTTAAGGACACAAAATTTGCAAATAATTAAAAACACGGGATAAATCTATGCTCTTAAACATAATGCTTTGCTTTGCTTTTAACTTTCAATGATGATGATGATGATTGTTATGGAGACCAACTTTACTTTAACATTTTGTATCTATGATCAAAGAAATTAGAGAGAATATTTCCTAAATCTCTATAGTTTTGATGAATTAATAGGTTATGAAGCTAATTAATACTACAAATATTTTGAAATTGAGATTTAATATTTTGAAATTGAGATTTAACGTGGATATACATAACATTTTAAGAGAAAGCATTTTTCATCCTCCACCTTATAAGCATCACTCTTTTATGTCACTGCTTCTTATTATTTTTTCAATGCGTGTTTGGTAATGAAGCTTGTGAGAATTCATCCTTATTTTAGCAATGTCAATTTTCTTTTTAAAACTAGTTATAAGAAAAAAATACTTTTATTCGTTTAGATTGGAATACTGGAAATTAATATGAAATACTTTAAAAATATAATAACTTCAAATTTATTGTAAAATAAGTTTTAAATTTATTCGACTGAATTGGTAATTGGTCGGGTACTTTAGAATTGAGACATTTGAGCCCACCTACTCTTTCAGCCAAGATACAACAAATCAATATTTGAGGATTTGAATCCAACTGAAGAGAGTGCAAAACTTACCTCCCAATGTTTTAAGCTATTTACCCTTATTTAGGATTATTATTTTATAAAAAAAAATTCATAAATTTAACAAAAGCTATTTACCCTTATTTAAGATTGCTATTTTGTAAATAAAATTTCAAAAAATTAACAAAAAGAAGCTAGATAGCATACCTTGTTTAGCACACGTGCCCTTGGCCAATACAAGTAACCTTCACCTCTATTTTCTACTCAATATAACGATTCTGCATCCTTCTCAGATCTTCATAGGAGCCCTGAATGTATTTATGGACACACCATCAAACACGCCATTGAATGCACTAAATTGGCATCAATGAAATTCCAAATAATTGTGTTCGCCAAAAACGCCATCACATTGGATCCACACGGATCGTTGTACAACTGGATAGCTAAGAACTCAGAGTTTTTTCCTGTGTACAACATACTAAAAGAGTGGATGCCCTAATCCTACCTGAAGTACTTCTGGAAGGTACTCTTCCCCATCTCTTGGTAGTCTCTCCTTACTGGGCACTTTGGATCTTTCAAATAATAGTTTGACAGAGAGAAATACATAGAATTTGGGCATCTTAAAACACTACAAGTACTTTGACCTTGACATTAATTTGCACGTGGGTACGCAGCATTCAATGCTTCAATATTGTAATATATCTCTGTGTATATACCAAGGTGATCCAACGATGTATATATCTCTACGTATATACCAAGATGATCCAACGATGATCCAACGATATATATATCATCGCATCATTGAATGTTGTGTTGCAAGTTTTTTATTTCTCACCCTCAACACCTTCGATCTTTCCTATAATAACTTGTCAATAATAATTCCACCTGAATTTGGGAATCCTAGAGCACTGGAAATACTTGACCTCAATTTCAATGAGCTCTGGGATTCTATTCCAAAAGCATTGTGTAAGTGTACACAACTTCAAGAGATTACACTTTCAGAAAACAGTTGGATCAAGACTATATGAACAGAAATATGTTGTCTATTCAAGTTGTAATATCTCGAATTATATGAAAATTGTTTCACTGGAAGTATTCCAATTTCAGGAATTTCACATCTCTAGGAGGGTTGAACATTTTTCTACCAATCTCATTGGCCACATATGCCAAGCTCCAGGCTATTGTACTTAGCTCTAGTCTCTCAAAGTTCCTTCAAACAACTTCCAACTTCAGGAATTGCACATCTCTAGGAGGGTTGAACATTTTTTCTAACAATCTCATTGGCCACATCTACCAAGCTCCATGCTATTGTATTCAGCTCTGATCTCTCAAATTTTCTTCAAACAACTTGACTAGAATAATTCTAGTTTAATTGGGCCTGTAGAACTCAGAGTCCCTATATCTATATTCGAACAGTTTGGAAAATTCCATTCTTCCATCTCTGGCAAACCGTTGTTCTCTTATTATGCCAAGTCTTTCTTTAAATATACTAATTGATATTATCCAAGCCACTACAAAATTGAGTCAATTGACCTTTTTAATCTTTCTTCAAACATGCAAAAGGCTAGCATAGTTGAGGGAATTTCCAATTTTACCAAGTTTGAATGTCTTTTTCCTAGGGGAAATCCTTAAAGGAATGAACAAACTTGAGGTGAGGTTATGTTTTTAATTGTGTTTTACAACAAATTTACAAATTTATCCAAACACCAACTGAATGGAAAGATTCTTATAATGTTATACCTTTAAACATAAATGGAAAGATTCTTATAATGTTATACCTTTAAACATAAATAAAAGGATTGTTATAATATCATACCTTTAAACATTGTAAGTTTGAGTAGTTGTTGAATTTATTCTGAAACTAAATGGAAGGGAAAATTCTTGCATTTCTTAGTGAGATATCATCCAATTTCACAAGTATAGGCACACACATGTCATTGTATAGACTTGAACTTTGGTGGGGTGATAACAATATCCCTCTTTCACCAACGTGATAAGTTATCATTGAAAAAAACAAAAATTGATTTGATTGGAAAGATTCTTCACCTAACAAACCATGCAATCTCAAAAGGAGCACAATTCTTGAGACTTTCAATGTGGCTTCTTTTCAAAAGAATAACTACCTATCAAGTCATCCTTTACAACAATGCAACTTGAAATAGAAAAATAAAGAAAAGAGAAACTCAAAGATAGTTAAATTGTGTGGATGAACGTGGTCATATCCTAGGGATATTTATCAAGTTCTTGATTGTCAAATCTAAGAAGCAAGTCATGATTGAAGAACTCATATCAAGTTTAAAAGAAACATTATGAAGGGATATAAAAATATCAATAAGAGATTATGTCATCCCTAATGGGAAATGGCAAGTAAAAATATTTTCATTTATTGTTATGAGGAAAATCACTCTATGGCATGGGGTAAACCACAACAGACAGAATGACTACAGAAAACAACTCTAATATCAAGTATGTTATATAAACAAATATGCTAACTAGACAAGATAAAGATCCTACCTCGCCCGGACGTTTGATGAAGACCACCGTTGAGCACTCGACTCAAAGATTTATACCTGCAACTTGTCCTCAACAACCAAGATACACAAGCATATGGTGATAATATATAAAGTTAGCACATACAATAGCATAATCCATTAACATTCATAAAAAATACGCCCATGGAATAATAATTCAAATATTTGCAAGACGTCAATTGGAAGAGAAAAGAGTACTTGTATTAAAATGTGATCAACAGAAGTGTATGAATGACAAACTTCCATGTCGACACGTCTCAGAACTGAGAAAATAATTCCCTTCCAGTTGTGCCTCCACCACTTCAATCCTCTACCAAAGGCAAGCTCATATAAGAGAGACAATGAGGTTCTCCGTCAAAGAGGGAAGAGCTTGGGGGTTGAACAATGTGTTTAGACTTTAAAGGAAAAAGGGATGCAGAATCAATATGAAGTGAATAATTTCTCCAAAGTAACTTTGCTCTCGAAAGTTGAATTCTTCTCCCTTTCCACAATTTGTATATGGCCCATTTATAGCCTTCAAATGGAACTGAAGGGCCGAGTCGGAACGTTTCCAATATATCGAAGGTTAAGGATCATGGATCTCATGATGTGGCATGGATACTCGACATAATTTTTAATTTTGAGCACCAAACTCGATGTATGCAGGTTGTAGTGGTGCAACCTGCATATACACAAGTTGTATAACTGATAGGGCGCTTATATGTGGAAAATATGATTTTTAGCTCTGGGAAGTGCAAAAGGGGACTTCAAGTCTGCATAGGGAAATGGAAAATGCCTTTTGAGCAAGTTGCATGGAGTGAGAAAAATCATGCTAAAACATAAGACCCCTAATGTGTGAGGTCGGAGGAGTATCTGCAATGGCTGAAATACATTATGATTCCCAGAAGTGGAGTAATGGAGACCCAACTAGACGAACTAGTTTCTCATGAGAATATTACAATCCATAATGACTTTGTACACATGGCTACCAATTTGAATTACACTGCAAATCCATGTGGAAATATACCAAGAAGTTTTTCATGGCCATGAATAGGAAATACAAAGTAGATACATGCCATAGGATATCATAGTCACGAACAAGGCCCAGTGAAAACCAATCTCAAAATCAATCTGAAGATATCTGTATACAATGGAGTATAATTTGATCTCCCATGATCATTGAAGTCATATAAGTACTGGTCCAATGAATAATAGAAATAGCTCAGGAAATTTGAGACTATAAACTAATGTCTTCAAGTATTCTACACAATCCACCAAAGGTGAAAGTCTACATCATGTGAATAGAGGAGTTGAGGTTGAACACAATAAGACTTTGTTTTATTACCGAACATTAAGGTATATCGTTAACAAATGCGAGACAGCCTACCGATAATGAAAGTAGGTATCAAGGCACCGAGTACATTCTTACAAGTGTGAATAAAGGTGTTGAGGTCGAACACTTGAATAATCCATCGATCAGGAGACATTGATGTATTCCCAACTATCGATGGAGAGAGAAACTGCCACTAATGAATGCAAGCCTCTAGGTACTCATAGGACTCTAGGCCTCGTTTCCAGAATAAATGAGTTGAAGTCGATGGAAGGAGACCCACTGAAAGGAGAGCATTAAGGAATCTCTCATCATTCAGAATGAGGTACAAAGAAAAAGCTTCATGATTTGGAGGAACTCAGACAAAGATTATGTTCACGAACCAATGACCCTATGCATTTTTCACATGCACCAAATGTAAGCAGTGCACAAAAAAGACCCTCTGAATAGAAGCCAACAAGGAAAATTGTCAATAAAGGAAAGGAAACCACCAATAAGGCTAATGGTATCCAAGACATTGCACAAATCCCAATGTGTGAATAGATTTATTGTCATTGAGCACAAGGGAAACCTCCCAGTCAGTGACCAATGAGGAGATGTCAACTGCTAGGTTCAAGGTTACCTACCCATAATGAAAGTAGGACCAATGTGCATGGTAGGATTACAACTTCATGTGATTCTGAGACACACTGAGGGTATGGACAACATGAAAAGTCAAGAGTTATGAGAAATGGCCAACACGTGCTTATAGACATCCTTTGAAAAATATCATGAGACATATGGAGGACATTGACAGCATAGACTTGATAATGAAACTTTGTGATGTAGGAGGCACCAATCAAACTCTCCATACGGACTGGAAGAGTAACCAGTGGGAGTATTAAACTCTAAGTAACGAGATCACCTTCCTAAGGTCATGCTAACGATGATCCAATGATGTATATACCATCACTGCATTGAATGTTGTGTAGCAAGTTGTTTAATGATCACCTTCAACACCTTCAATCTTTCCTATAATAACTTGTCAGTAATAATTCCACCTCAATTCGATCATCCTAGAGCACTCAAAATACTTGACCTTAATGTCAATGAGCTCTGGGATTCTATTCCAAAATAATTGTGTAAGTGTACACAACTTCAACAGATTACACTTTCAGAAAACAGTTGGATCGAGACTATATGAATAGAAATCTATTGTTTCTTCAAGTTGTAATATCTCGAATTATACGACAATTGTTTCACTGGAAGTATTCCAACTTCGGGAATTGCACATCTCTGGTAGGGTTGAACATTTTTCTAACAATATCATTGGCCACATATTCCAAGCTCCAATCTATTGTACTCATCTCTAGTCTCTCAAATTTTCTTCAAACAACTTCCAACTTCAGGAATTGCACATCTCTGGGAGGGTTGAACATTTTTTCTAACAATCTCATTTTCCACATCTGCCAAGATCTGGGCTATTGTATTCATCTCTGGTCTATCAAATTTTCTTCAAACAAATTGACTAGAAGAATTTTAGTTTAATTGGGCCTGCAGAACTCAGAGTCCCTGTATCTATATTCGGAAAGTTTGGAAAATTCCAATCTTCCATCTCTGGCAAACCATTGTTCTCTTATTATGCCAAGTCTTACTTTAAACCTGCTAATTGATATTATCCAAGCCACTACAAAATTGAGTCAGTTGACCTTTTTAATATTTCTTCAAACATGCAAAAGGGTAGCATAGTTCAAGGCATTTCCAATTTTACAAGGTTTGAATGTCTTTTTCCTAGGGGAAATCCTTAAGGGAATGGAAAAACGTGAGGTGAGGCTATGTTTTTAATTGTGTTTTACAACAAATTTACAAATATATCCAAACACCAGTTGAATGTAAATATTCTTATAATGTTATACCTTTAAGCATAAATGGAAAGATTCTTATAATGTTATACTTTGAAACATAAATGGAAAGATTCTTATAATATCATACCTTTAAACATTGTAAGTTTGAGTGGTTGTTGAATTTATTCTGAAACTAAATGGAAGGGAAAAATATTGCATTTCTTAGTGAGATATCATTCAATTTCACAAGTATAGGCACACACATGTCATTGTATAGACTTGAACTTTGGTGGGGTGATAACAATATCCCTCTTTCATCAACGCAACAAGTTATCATTGACAAAAATGAAAAGTGATTTGACTGGAAAGTTTCTTCACCTAACAAGCCATGCAGTCTCAAAAGGAGTGCAATTCTTGAGACTTTAAATGTGCCTTCTTTTCAAAAGAATAACTACCTATCAAGTGATCCTTTACAACAATGCAACTTGAAATAGAAAAATAAAGAAAAGATAAACTCAAAGATAGTTAAATTGTGTGGATGAACATGGTCATATCCTAGGGATATCTATCAAGTTCTTGATTGTCAAATCTAAGAACCAAGTCATGATTGAAGAACTCATATTAGTTTTAAAAGAAACATTACGAAAGGATATAAAAATATCAATAAGAGAATATGTCATCCCTAATGGGAAATGGCGAGTAAAAATATTTTCATTTATTGTTACAAGGAAAATCACTCTATGGCATGGGGTAAACCACAACAGACAGAATGATAGAAGAAATCAACTCTAATCTCAAGGATGCTATAAAAACAAAGATGCTAACAAGACAAGATAAAGATCCTACCTCGTCCGGACGTTCTATGAAGACCACCATTGAGCACTCTACTCAAATATTTATACCTGCAACTTGTCCTCAACAACCAATATACGCAAGCATATGGTGATAATATATAAAGTTAGCACATACAATAGCATAATCCATTAACATTCATAACAAATACACCCATGGAATAATAATTCAAATATTTGCAAGACATCAATTGGACAAGAAAAGAGTATTTCTATTAAAATATGATTAACATAAGCGTATGAATGACAAACTTCTGTGTCAGCATGTCTTGGAATCGAAAAATTAATTCCCTTCCAGCTGGGCCTCCACCACTTCAATCCTCCACCAAAGGCAAGATCATATAAGAGAGACAATGAGGTTCTCCATCAAAGAGGGAAGAGCTTGGGGGTTGAACAATGTGTTCAGACTTTAAAGGACAAAGGTATGCAGACTCAATATGAAGTGAATAATTTCTCCAGAGTAACTTTGCTCTCAAAAGTTGAATTCTTCTCCCTTTCCACGGTTTGGATATGGCCCATTTATAACCTTCAAATTGAAATGAAGGGCCAATTCAGAATGTTTCCAGTATATGGAAGGTCAAGGATCATGGATCTCATGATGTGACATGGAAATCTGACGCAATTTTTAAATTTTATCACCAAACTTGATGTGCGTGGGTTGTAGTGGTGCAACTTGTGTATACGCATGTTGTATAACTATTAGGGCATGTATATGTGGAAAAATATGATTTTTAGCTCTGGGAAGTGCAAAAGGGGACTTCAAGTCTACATAGGGAAATGGAAAAGGCCTTATGATCAAGTTGCATGGGGTGAGGTAAATATTTCTAAAAGAGATGCCCCCTAATGTGTGAGGTCATAGGAATATCTATGATTTCTGAAATACATTATAATTCCCAGAAGTGGAGTAATGGAGACTCAGCTGGACAAACTAGTTGCTCATGAGAATATTACAATCCATAATGACTTTGTACACATGAATTCTAATTTGAATTACACTACAAATCCATGTGGAAATATACCAAACAACTGTTCATGGCCATGAATAGGAAATACAAAGTAGATACATGCCATAGGTTGTCATAGTCACGAACAAGGCCCAGTGAAAACTAGTCTCAAAATCAATCTAAATATATATGTATACAATGGAGTACAATTTGATCTCCCATGATCCCTAAAGTCATATAGGTATTGGTCCAATGAATAATAGAAACAACTCAGGAAAGTTGCGACTATAAATTGATTTCTTCAAGTCTTCTACATGATCTGCCAAATGTGCATTGAGTCTACATCGTGTGAATAGAGGAGTTCAGGTCGAACACAATGATACTTTGTTTGATTACTAGTAATGAAAGTAGGTATCAAGGCACCAAGCACATTCTTACAAGTGGGAATAAAGGTGTTGAGGTTGAACACTTGAAGAATCCATCGATAAAAAGACATTGATGTATTCCCAACTATCGATGGCGAGAGAACCTACCATTAGTGACTGCAAGCCTCTAGGTACTCATAGGACTCTAGGCCTCGTTCCAAGAATAGATGAGTTGAAGTCGATGGAAGGAGACCTGTTGAAAGGAGAGCATTAAGGCATATCTCATTAGTCAACATGAGGTACAAACAAATAGCTTCATGATTTGGAGGAACTTAGACGAAGAGGATGTTCACGAACCAACGACCCTATGCATCTTTCGCATGCACTAGATGCAAGTAGTGCATGAAAAATACCCTCTGAATAGAATCCAACAAGGAAAACTACCGACAAAGGCGAGGAAACCACCATTAAGGCTAATGGCATCCAAGAAATTGCATGAATCCCAATGTGTGAATAGATTTATTGTCGTCGAACACAAGGGAAACCCCCTAGTCAGTGACCAATGAGGAGATGTCAGTTGTTGGGTTCAAGGTTACCTACCCATAATGAAAGTAGCACTAGGGTGCACGGTAGGACTACAACTTCATGTGATTCTGAGACACACTGAGGGTATGGCTGACATGCAAAGTCAACAGTTCTGAGAAATGGCCGACACAGGCTTATAGACATCCTTTGAATAAGAGCATGAGACATATGGAGGACTCTGACAGCATAGACTTGATAATAAAACTTTGTGATGGAGGAGGCACCAATCAAACTCTCCATAGGGACTGGAAGAGTAACCAATCGGGGGAGTAAACTCTAAGTAAACTGATGAGAAAGTGGTTTACCATGAACTAAATTCAATAAAAATTGATATGGTGGGGAAACTTTCTTCCCAAGGGGGAATGACTGAGATAGGTGGACATTCAAGAAATATAGGTGACCAGTCATTGAGCCTATAACCATCTCAAAAATGGTCCCGAACCTTGTCAAAATCATAGCAATTTTGCATAATTGAACTTCCAATGCATTTTTCAAGATCTTGCCATATGTTTTAGGCAATTTTCACGACCTAGAAGTCATACATTTTATTTCATAACAAACATATAGAACTCAGAATACGCTTTGTAATTGTTCAAATAATGCCCAAAAAAGAGTTCATATGAAAAATTTATGTCCACAGGAATTTGATGTACTAGTTATGATCCTCGGGGCCTACATTCCTTTTGTCACCTTGGCTTCTAGGATTAGGGTTTCTGGGTTTTAGGGTTTTTTCCTCATGTTTTTTTGGCATTATGATATAGCGTAGTTTGAATGTCTTTCTATGGGATTTTTGCAAATGATCGTAGTTGTCACATCTCTTCTCAAAGATAAGCAATCACCATTCTAGTCATGTGTGTTGATATGTACATTGTAGTGTTTTTCATAAGTTTATTCATTAATATAAATTGGTCTTCTTTTGAATATTGTGCTTCAATACTATGTTTGTGTTACTTCTACAATATTACATGTTTTTTTTTTTTCCATTCAGTTCAAATCAGAATATGGGAAGAGTCATTAACTACGAGAAAAATTATTTTTCATTTCTTATCCTACATCCTATGGTAGGAGTCCAGAAGAAAATTGATGGTCCAAGGAAGTGGCAATTTACCTTCCTTCGTGCTACTAGGGATCCCACATATGGATAAAGGGAAACAAGATGGATTAGGAGAAACAAAATGAAGGAAGCATGTTGCAAGTTGTCTAAGACACAAATTAAGTAGATGTTTCCACAAGATTATTTCCCTTGCCTTAGTGGCCTGGAAAGAGTGTTGGGTGGGAGAGGCATTTTGCAGAGGGATGATTCCCTATCCATGAATGACTTCTACAATTATTACCAAATGTTTAGTTATTCATAGACACAAATGGCCATTGTGTTAAATCTTATTCAAAAAACACTTGTGTCCAATTACTATGTATGTATATAATGGAATTGGTGTGTATAAATGTCTTATTAAGTCTATTGGAATGGCTAAAAAAAAAAATGATCCATATATATAATATTCAAAATATGTGTATTCATTGACATGAACAGTGAATGTATATACTTCTAGAATGTATACACTCTCATACCATTTACTTGCTCAATTGTTATTATGATAATATTCATCCAACTCAACATTTATATGTTTCCAAATGATGCCATAACATGAATGTTATAAGCATTAAACATCTTCATTTGTGTCAACCTAAGATGCATATTGTACTTTATTTGTGTCAACCTATCAAAAGCAAAAGATAAAATCCCACATTGCTTTGTAGTGAAGTCAAAACGTTTTAGCAAAGTGTTTTCCATTATATATAGGTCGCATGAATTAACAAAAATATGAATGAGTGTCTTGTAAGACTATGAACTCGCTTAGACCAATATAAACCTACCAAGTTTTAAAATTTATATTGAGTCACGTGTTTTTAATTTGGTCAAAATTTTATTGCATATAGTTTTGGTCTATTGTGGAAGGTACTCATCCCCATCTCTTGGTAGTCTCTCCTTACTGGGAACTTTGGATATTTCAAATAATAATTTGACAGAGAGAAATCCATAGAATTTGGGCAGCTTAGAACACTGCAAGTACTTTGACCTTGACATTAATTTTCATGTGGGTACTCTTTCACCGTCTTTTGGCCACCTCTCCTTATTGGTCAGTAATATACATCCTGTTGTGAAGCATTCAATGCTTCAATGTTGTGGTAGGTGGTATATACATTCTGGGATATATCTCAGCATATATATCAGCATTCAATGCTTCAATGTTGTGGCAGGTGGTATACATATTATGGGATATACGTCAGCGTATATATCAAGATGATCCAAAAATTTATATACCATCGCAGCATTGAATGTTGTGTAGCAAGTTGTTTATTGCTCACCCTCATTTGAGAACCTTCGATCTTTCCTATAATAACTTGTCAGTAATAATTCCACCTAAATTCGAGCATCCTAGAGCACTAGAAAAACTTGACCTCAAATTCAATGAGCTCTGGGATTCTATTCCAAAAGCATTGTGTAAGTGTACACAACTTCAACAGATTACACTTTCAGAAAACAGTTGGACCGAGACTATATGAACAAAAATATGGTGTATATTTGAGTTGTAATATCTTGAATTATACGAAAATTGTTTCACTGGAAGTATTCCAACTTCAGGAATTGCACATCTCTAGGAGGGTTGAAAATTTTTCTAACAATCTCATTCGCCACATCTGCCAAGCTCCAGGCTATTGTACTTAGCTTTGGTCTTTCAAATTTTCTTCAAACAACTTCCAACTTCAGGAATTTCACATCTCTAGGAGGGTTGAACATTTTTTCTAACAATCTCATTGTCCACATCTGCCAAGCTATTATACTCATCTCTTGTCTCTCAAATTTTCTTCAAACAACTTGACTAGAAGAATTCTAGTTTAATTGGGCTTGTAGAACTCAGAGTCCCTATATCTATATTGGAATAGTTTGGAAAATTCCAATCTTCCATCTCTGGAAAACCATTGTTCTCTTATTATTCCAAGTCTTTCTTTAAACTTGATAATTGATATTATCCAAACCACTAAAAAATTGAGTCAGTTGACCCTTTTAATCTTTCTTCAAACATGCAAAAGGGTAGCATAGTTGAGGGCATTGCCAATTTTACCAAGTTTGAATGTATTTTTCCTAGGGGCAATCCTTAAGGGAATGGACAAACGTGAGGTAGGGTTATGTTTTTAATTGTGTCTTACAACAAATTTACAAATTTATCCAAACACCAGTTGAATGGAAAGATGCTTATAATATTATACCTTTAAACATAAATGGAAATATTCTTATAATATCATACCTTTAAACTTTAAACATTGTAAGTTTAAGTGGTTGTTGAATTTATTCTGAAACTAAATGGAAGGGGAAATTCTTGCATTTCTTAGTGAGATATCATTCAATTTCACAAGTATAGGCACACACATGTCATTGTCTAGACTTCAAATTTGGTTGGGTGGTAACAATATCCCTCTTTCATCAACGCAACAAGTTACCATTGACAAAAATGAAAAGTGATTTGACTGGAAAGGTTCTTCACAGGTCTCTAAATTAACCAAATTGACATCTCCAGATGTATCATCTAACAAACCATGCAATCTCAAAAGGAGCTCAATTCTTGAGACTTTCAATGTGGATTCTTTTTAAAAGAATAATTGCCTATCAAGTCATCCTTTACAACAATGCAATTTGAAATAACTTGATCCTTTACAACAATGAAACTTGAAATATAAAAATAAAGAAAAGAGAAACTCAAAGATAGTTAAATTGTGTGGATGAACATGGTCATATCCTAGGGATATCTATCAAGTTCTTGAT
>SNQJ01S0056665.1:0-20245 GCA_010110895.2 Picea sitchensis | reverse complement strand
AATGTATGGAGCATTGACCTTTTTAATTATCTAGAGAATATATCATGTAAAGCATCGTGGAGTCAACCAATCTTAAATGGGGCACTAAATGAGGCATAATTGTACATATTTTGTTCCTCCTTGGTTCTAGAATTTTCAATAGGACCATTCTAAACCAAAAAAGAGCTATCAATCATTAACAAATTCCATGGATATGATAATATGTTGTAAAGGGTTTGAATAGCATGGGAAAACATCTAACTATAATATAATTGAACGTGGATGGATCTCTAAGTAAGGTTATAAGAAAGCCATGAGATTGTCCACCCTACTAAGAAATTCACGGAAGTGAGCCACGATATTGTCTGTATCCACCGTGGACATGTTTTTTTCTTTGCTCTTCTCGTCTCCATTTCTAACACAAGTATTATGTCTTTTCTTAGGTTGGTACACAATCTCATTGAACAAAAGCAACTTGCTAGGCACCAACACTAGTAAGAGGCAATCAAAGGGGTTCACAGTAGTAGAATTAAGCATTATGGAACCATTCATAAATGCATGCTCCCATGAAGAAATTATAGTTGCATCATCCGCGTGATCTAAATTAAGAGATAAGATGTTTAGATCAATTGTTGTACTCTCAATAGGGATGTTAATGTAAACTTTCTTATAGGCAGTGACAACCTCTTTGAAGTTAGGGTTGTCAGTGCTAGTGCCACCGCACCTTGTCATGCCCAAGTGCTTCACATTGCGAACATTCCTCCACAAGGAATATGAAAAGGGCCATATTGAGAAATGATGATGTTCCTAGGACTCACCCATGAGTCCACCATGTTTCTTTGGCTACTTCTTTGGTTATTCAACAAGGGTGGAAAAAAAATCTTTGGCTCAAAACCTCTCAGGGCCATGGTTTCCATAGAGGGGGTGCTATTTTCACTAAAATATTCAAACGACATGGATCTTAGCCATAACACCTGTCAATGTTGGACTTCAATCTCCCCTGGGCACTATATGAGATGGATGACCAGAGAATAATCTCTACAATAGTGGTGTGGCTTAGAGCCAAAGATAAGTGCATGACAAAGGAAACATGGAAGGAAATCAACATTCACAAATGGATGACCACATGTTATTTGGATGAATGGATAGGATTACATCATTAGGCGACCATGGATTGGGTGACTATGCATGATTGACTAGAGAAGGCACGTGGAATGATCCAGATGAACCGACTGTCATCTAATGGATTTGGATGGACATAGAGGCCTCTACACACCCGATCCATATAATATACAATTCACAAAAAGGGACTATAGTTGTTCACTAATTTTGTATGAAACAACTCAACCTCAATGTAAATCTTGAATCACAATTTAATAAATTACTATAATATGGTTCTACACAAATTGATTCTTGAGAAATAGTAAAATTCAACAATGTATGACACTTAAGACGCAGTTTAGTTGTTCTTAACACTAAATTCCAAGAATGTTGCACCTAATGATTAATTATATTAAACAATAAATTAATATAGCCTCAAATCGGGAATCTTACCATAACACCAAAATCTTAGCGAATTCAAATTTCAAATGAAGTTCTTGCGGTTATGTACCACATAATTCACCTCATGTCAAACCAACATTTAGTAGTAATGTCCCACATTGTTGATCTTGAAATCAAGTGGCTTCCAATAATAGTTTCAGAAAAACATCTCAAAGAAAAATAATCAACAATGTATCAAATAAATTTGTTGTGTCATTTGTATCTAACCGCCAACTATGGCTCACATCAAAATTCCATTTTATCACAAGAGCTCTCTACTATCACCATAATGTAATCTCACCCATTTCATAAGGCCATGGTGAGAACATGGGTGATCAAAATCAAAATCATGGAGACATCGTTGCCCACTACTTTCACACCCCACCTCACACAAAATTTCACCCAAGACCAAGACAACAAAAAATTTAAACTCTTTACCTTAGAGCCTCTAGACCCTAATATCTTGTATTTAAATAAACCCAAATTGAAGTACTAAAAATAACAAAAACAAAATGCAAATTGGATTCAACCATTTATTTTTAAAAGACTCAAACAAGAAAATATTTTTTATAAAACAAATATGCAAAAGGGTAAAAGCCATAGATACAATAGTTGAACCAAGTTTTAGCCACAACCTTTTTCGCATGCCTTCCATAAGTTACCTCAAGCGAAAAAAGTGTCAAAATTAAACAACTTTGAGTTTTCCATGGCTCACCTGGTGTGAAAGTGTTTGGTGCTATGTAGCAGAGGGTTCCCATAATACCGGTGATAGTGAAGGACTATTAGTCATGTTCAATTAGATAGGTAAGGTCAAGGTCATTGATTCGAGCCTTGTATCCCAAATCAAGCATGATGTTATTGGCTTTCACATCCAGATGGATATATATTGCTCATTTTTGCTACTTGTGACTTATGATACTCGAGGAACACTAAAATCCTTATCACTTGGCATATCTAGGAAGTAACATAAATTTTCCTTTTGGATAGTAATAGGACAATAGAAGTACATAAGAGAGCTAGAGCCAAAGAAAATAAAAACATGTATTAATATTATTATTTCTCATAGTTTTTGGTCAAAATCATGGTTCTTCACTTTAAGTGAGAAACTAGTATCCAATTGAACATGTACCAAACAATAATTTCATTAGCTTAAAATTTATTCAAGTGGGATATTACGATGGATGGAGCTAAATAAGTGCTATGAATTTCAAATACAAGTGGTTTCAATCTCTCCTCTGTTAAGGAAGTTGTAATATTAGAAGCACTAATCCTAATCAAATGCATACAATATAGTGGATATCAATAAAACAAAATATGTAGGTAGACATGCAGATAGATAGAGAAATCTTAATGAAAAGGAAATAATTTAACTTGATCTATCACTGGACCATGCAACATACTGAATTCGTCGCTTCTCATGGTATAAAAAGCATTGAAGAATGCAACACAAGACCTCTAGAAGATTACAATGAATGTAAACATTGTATCCTTGAAGGTTCTGGCTCCCTTTGATTCGAAAGGAACCTTGAATTATCTCCTTTTAAGTGAAAGACTCCACAATCATGTCCCCATACATTGGTTTTGTTGTAATAATTTTGTTTAATTTTCTTCATGTTGTATATAAAATAAGTTAAACACCATTAATTTATAATGAAAGTTTAAAGAGTATAATTAATTATTAAACAAAAAAATATTTGATTATTAAAATTAATATTGAAACCATTAATTTATAATAAAAGTTTGAAGAGTATAATTAATTATTAAATAAAAAATATATAATTATTAAAATTAATTATTGAAGAAGAGGAAAAATGACGTGATATTATTTTTTTATACTTTAAAATTAAAATCATAACTTTAGCAATGCTTCAAACTTTTTGACTAACGTATTCAAATTCCAAATATTTCCAAACTGAAAAGTGGAAATGAAAATGAAAATATAGTATTAGATTGAAACTACTCAAATATAAGAGGTCTCTTTTAATTTAAATGTCCTAGTTAATTCAGGAAAGCTTACATGTTTCCCAAATGATTGGAAGCTCTAGCTATTGAGATTACCTAAATTAAGCCCAATAGAATTTGTAATTGTAAATCATCTAAGCGATGGAAATTTTAGAACAAAATATGGTGTAGAAGCGATTATTAGATTTTTAGATTTGGAATGTGAAAACAATTTGTTGATACTATTGAACATATAATTGAGCCTTATGATGAATTGTGTTATCACGTATGATTTTTTTAAATGTTGTTTCAATACTAAAGTGGATTAGAAATTTAGAACATTATGGTGCAAGGACTTTTGATTATATAAATTGTTTGCTTAAGGTATTGAGGAAGTTGATTTTTTTTTTAAATACAAAAACAAAAAAGAAAGAAACAATGTTGAGAAAAATAAGAATAAAAAATTATTGGACAAGGTATTGAAGAGAGTGATTTTTTTTTAAATACAAAAACCAAATAAAAAGAAATGATGTTGAGAAAAATAAGAAAAAAAAAACATAATAAATTAAACTTTTAGAGGAACAATAGAACCAATTATTAGAATAGTTTGGCAAGATTTTGACATACACATACTTAGAAATAGAGGTATTGTTACCCAAATTGGAATTTTATTTGTTGTTGTAGGGAGTGGAGAACTTGTTGCTTAAGACCTTCACCTTCTGTGCTATGATACCAATAGACACTTCATACCCCACTTAATCATCTTGAGCACATTTATTAGTATGTCACTTGCTATTAAATCAAACAAAATTCCAATGATCAATAGATCCAAAAGAAGTAAAATATGGTTTTTAAATATGGTTTTATTTTTCTATAGCTACTCATTGAGAATTGACCTATTTGAATTTGTGATTTCCAAACACACATTCCCTTAACTATTAGGCCCACTCTTGTATATTTACATTTCAGGGAAATATGTTTATATATATATATATATATATATATATATATAAACATATTCAAATATAAGCCTCTCTCTTAATATATTTTCAAGGAAATATGTTTGTGTGTGTGTGTGTGTGTGTGGATGGTAATATATTGACTATTACCGAAGATGAAAGCGAGACATGACTGATGGTAGTCGGAGCTCTCTGCAAGGTTTAGGGTTTACATGCTTTAGCTTCCCTCCCACCCTGACCACATATGAACTCCTCTGCACCCGTTGATCACACCACAGAAGAATGGGAACAGAAAGGGGGGTGAAATCCCCCTCTTACTGTAACGTCGCCTCCAATGATCCGGAGAACTCGTGGGTGCGCATACTATCCTTTGAGCCACCATTGCACTTACGAGACCAATATCTGCAAGAAGAAATGGATGTAATCAAAGAACCGAACATGGATATTGAGTCCTCACATCCAAAAGAAGCTCGAGCCTGGATACCCAACAAATGCAGCCCCAAGCCCACAGTATCTAGGTATGTTATCAAAACCGCCAGGATAGGGGATCACACGTAGTTCATGAGGAACCATGCCCTCATAGGAAAATCCTAGGTCTCTGCAGGCCCTCGGAAAAGGACCTAGCTCATTGGATCAAGGCGTGGTGGAACCCCCAAGGGAGACCTGGGCTCATTTAACTCCAAAGGTTTCTTTACTGTAATATTCTACAACCTAGAGGGCAAGGACCCGGGGATCTTTGAAGGGGACCATATTTCCTCTTTCGATTGGCCTTTACCTATGTTTCTGGATAGACTGCTTCTGCCTAGAAAAGGAAAACTTCTCATATGCACAGGTATGGATTAAGCCTCTATTCCCTACCTCAGAGTTTTGGTTAGAGGAAATTTAATGGGCATAGGAAACACCCTAGGTAAAATACGTCAAATCATCAGAATCCACCAAACGAAGAAAATACACCTCTTATGCAAGGATGTGTGTCACATATGAACATCTCCAAAGCTCTGTTAGGCATAGTTACCTTATAATACCAAGATGAGGAATGGGCCAAACCATAGACTATGAACACAACCCTTTCAGATGTAGAAAATGCTTTATGAACCTTGGACACCTTTTGATTCAACTCCTCAACAACCCCCCCAAAAGGGAAGCTGAAGAAAAGTCAAAGGAAGGATTCACCCAGGCGTAAAATTGAAGGAGACAAGTGTAGAAGAAGCCCATAACCATCAATGGAAGAAAGAACCCAAATAAAAAATTCATTTGGGTCCATGGCACTTGGCCTTCAGGAGAAGAGGTGAAAACCCCCTTAAGACCCAGGTAGGAGAATCACAACAAGCACAAGAGGAAGATCGTTTTACAATGGTATCAGAACCCCAACAAAACAAAGCCGGATCCACAAAACTCACCCAGGTCTCGGGGAAAGAACAAAGAGAGAGGAAGACACAGTCATGGAAATGGATGAGCAGGACCTAGCAGAAATAGACCTAGACAGGCTTGAAGAAGCACTCAACAAGAAGGATCTCCAAACCTTGGCAGAGGACCAACTTAGGAAAGTTTACAAAGTATTTTTGGACTCATCAGTCGGGGCTACATCTAGGTTGGGGATCAACACAAACCCAAAACAAGATCGAAAATGTACCAAAAGAAAACTAGCGTAGGCTGGAAAATGGAGCTCATCGACTAATAGGGGAGGCGTGAAACTATGATCAGCTAGGAACCCGATTCTGGCTCTAGAGAGCTCTTATCCCACCCACCAAGCCCCGGTAAATATGAATATCATCACCTGGAATATCAAAGGACTAATTGGAATATCCAAACAAAGGATTATTTGAAATTGCATCAAAATGGAAGACCACGATATACTCGATATAGAGACAAAATGTAGGAAGCTACGAGAAGATATCCTAAAATAGGTAGGCGTGTGGAATCTATCAAAAGGACTGCGAAAGGGGCTTGGGAGCCTAGCCATACTGGAATCTTTGATGGGTCATCCTTGATCAAGGCTTCTCCACTCTAAATACCATCACAACATACTATAGAGCCATAGGTTCAGACAAGGATGGAATGATCACAAATGCCTATGTGGTTGCCGAGAACATCTAAGACGAGAGCCTCTTTCTTGAGCTAGCCTACCAGGTTCTCTAGTTGTATAATCAATGGATCATCGAGGGGTGACTTCAACATATTGGTCTACGTGGGAGGAGAAAAGAGGGGTAAAATGCACGGAAGGATAGTATAAAATTCCAAGAACTCCATAGAGAAGTCTCGATTTGTAGACATAGAGAATAACAATGGTACCTACACAGGAACAACAAGATGGGGTCACCAACAAATGACCACCATGCTAGATGCAGCTTCTCATTTGAACTCTCTTTTGGAAGGCCCATAGTAGATTCAACATCCTCTGAAGGCGGGGCTTGGACCAGCAGTCAGTTTTAGCTATGGGTGACACCACACCACCCCCAGTTAAAACCCTTCATATTTGAAATTTTGGCTCTCCATCCAGGACTTCTAGGAACTGGCAGATCCTTTGAGGTGGAGCATGGCGAGGAAATAAAGATGGGCACAAAAAATGTATTGCTTCTATCAAAATCTCAAATACTTTAAATAACAGGTGCATAAATGGAACAAACAAGTCTTCAAAAACATCTTCCAAGAGAGAAAAATCCTGGAACAAAAACTAGAGGGACCTTGAGGAGGCAAATCATTCATTCTGGGCACACAATCACTCAACAACAGGGGGAGAATGAAATCAAAAGGAAACTAGTGGAAAGATATAAGTAGGAAGAAATCCCGTGGAGACCTTAATCTCGGGTTCAATGGCTCAATGAGGGAGATAAAAACACCAAATTCTTCCACGGTTCCATGATCCACATACGCCTCATCAATGCATTACGAATATGGAAGACCCACAAGGAAAAACCTTGTTCACTCATCAGGAAATATCACACAAGTTGTCAGAATTCTACAAGGATATCCTCTCAGAACCCAATGTGGACTGTACCTTAGTAATAGAGTGGGTGACCCAAAATATACCAACTATTATCACCCGGGAACATGTGGGAGGCAAGGCACCAATGTGCAACAAAGTGGATCAAACCATTCGAGTTACCCCGCAGGCAAGGCTCGAGGCCAGGATGGCTTCACCACCGGACTTCTTCCACTCCTATTGGTCGATGCTAAGGGATGAAGTGTGGCGGTTGGTGGAGGAATCACACAGCTCAGGCAAAGTTCTTCCACCACTAAATGCCACTTTCCTCACCTAATACGAAAGAAGAAGAGTAGCAAGCCGGGCTAATTTCAAACCCTTAGCACTCTCTGACGTGATCTATAAAATCATCTCAAGGTCCTTGTAGCTCTAAGACTCGAAGCCAATACTCCCCTTCATTTCCAAAGGAGAAATCGGAGATCGTTGAAGGAAGTCAAATCATGAACCGCGTCCATGGTTTGTCCATGTGAAATCATTCGATAAGCTCAAAAGCACACATGCTCAGGGCCTTTAAAACTTGACCTTTCAAAGAATCTTTTTGATAAATTAAGCTGGCAGTACATGAAAACTCTTCCATCGGCTTTCAGGGGTTTCAAGAAGGATTGGATCTCTTGGATAATGAACCTCATTTCCTCGACCTTTTTCTCAATCCTCGTCAATGGAGTCCCCTCTCAACCCTTCTCTCCCACAAGAGGAATAAGGCAAGGTGACCCTATCTCCCCTTTCCTATTTGTCATAATGATTGAGGGCCTGGGGCCTGTATGTCGGCCAATTCAAAATGGATCCCTCAAAGGCATCCCTCTTCATGGGTTACAACCGGCAGCCTCCCACAACCAATTTTTCAATGACACGCTACTAATGAATACCCCCACTATGCAAGAAGCAACTAAATTGAGCTTCATCCTCTCTGATTTCATTGAAGCCTCAGGCACCACCTTTAATATGTGAGTCAGCGACTCCCCTGTTTTTAATACTCCTGTGGAAATCCAGCAACACCTTTCTCAACTTCTAAATACCAATGTTTGCACTCTTCCCTCTCGATACCTAGGAATCCCTCTTTCTGACTCAAAGAAACCAAAGAAACATCTCACAGGGGGCTCTCTCCTGCTCTCCATTTAGCCATGTAGAAACTTGACCTTTCGCTCCCTCAACTTTTCAGTCAGAATCGTTCTCCTAAAGTCAGTCCTTCAAGTCATCCTTGCCTACCTCTTCTCATCCCTAGCTTCCCCTCAATATGTCATAAAGAAAATAAAGAATCTACAAACTTTCTCTATGGCATGGACATAACCCGGAAAAAAAAATGGGCCCTACTCAGCTAGTACAAAGTTTGCAAGCCCAAATCTTTAGGTGGTCTGGGCCTCTGGGACCTTGGAAAATTAAATAGCACCATGGGAGAAAAGAATTTGGTGGAGATGGCTCAAAACTCCAGTAGAGATATGGGTAAAACTTTGGAAATGCAAATGTATGCTAAATATGCATCAAAGCCATCTTATAAGAATGCAGGAGAAAATTCATGGCTCCAACATCTGGAATGTGCCTTGAAAAAACCAAGCACTCATACATGAACATGATTTATGGGAAGTTTGCAATGGCTAGAATGCCTTGTTCTGGAAGAGTTCCTATGACAAATGTCACCCCTTCAATTGGAAGAAAATCTGCAATCCTATGAAAATCATTCGAGATCTTGTCACCCTCAAAGTGACATATTTTTTGTCAGACACCCCCAGCAACTCTCCCCGGCAAAGCTGGAAATCTACTCATCAATAACTCCAAGTGGCAATGAATTTGCTGACCTCTGACCTTGGAAACAGCAACATCCCAAAGCCGAATCTCTGGCTTTGTGAACATTCTCATGTGGGGATACACACCTCTTGGAAGCTTCACTCTCAAAGAGGGATACACTCTACAAGAGAAATTCCAACATCTTCAAAAATATAGCATTTGGACAACAATATGGAAATCAAAGCTCTGGCCCAAAATCTTTATGTTCCTTTTGGCTTCTACTTGAGGAACAAGATCTTAACACGGGACATTGTACAAGATGGTTTCATTGGCCCCTCAATTTTCCATCTATGCCATCTCGGTAGAAACCATGGAGCACCTCCCTAAACAGCAGCCACTCTATGAGAACATTTGGAACCAAGGCACTCATCTCATCATGAAAAGAACCAAACGAGTTAAAACAACATCATAAGCACAATCGAGTTAGGTTGCAGTTTCCTTCAAGTCCTATCACAGGCAGAACACGGAAACTCTTACCCAAGCTTCACTTAGTTTGTGAGTTGTAGAAGAGAGAAATAGAAAAGAATCTTTCATTCCTGACCTCTCAGCTACCCTCCACACAGAGACCACAATCCTCTTGCATCTCCAGAAAACACTTCAGCTACAAGTGTGGACCCAGGAAGACTTCCCCTCCCGATCTAGAATGACTCTTGCTCCTCAACTCTTAGGGCTTCTCATTTGCACAATCTACCCCTCCTCGGTAGACCCCCCCTAATTTCAAAAGTCCTCAGTTCTCGAGTGGCTTCCCCCCTTCCTGGCTTCCGTAAAGTCAACTTCGATGGCACTTCAAAAGGAAATCTAGGACGGTCGGAGACTCTGAGGCCGGTCATAAGAAACAACAAGGGCCAAATTCATAGACTCATTGTAGAAAATCTAGGATGTGACACCAACAGTTCAGTAATTTGGGGTCTTATCAAAGGATTTCAAATGGCTCTAGATCAAAACCTCACCTATCTGAGCATTGAAGGAGATTTCAAAATCATAATAGACTTGGAAGAGTCCTAAATGGAAGAGAGAGACAAAGGAGAATGCCCCTGGTTTGGCCCTCCCGGCCCCTATCACAGGCTCCCCAGGAACTTCCTGGGACCCTCTCTAACTCTAACCCCCTCACACAGTCGTGAGGAATTGAAACAAAGTTGGGACAAGTGGTGTTGGGTATGTGTTATATTCTTTCCTGAGGAGTAGTGCCTGCGGGGAGTAGTAATCATATATTTAGGTGGTTTTATTTTTATGGTTTCTTTAGATGGTTTCTATTTTAGGTTAAAAGAATTAGGGTTTTGGACTAATCGAGTTCATTGGTTTAGGAGTTTTGGATGTCCCCGACTCCTATATGTATATTGTATTGTAAACAATGTAACACAATGAATGAATATAGAATATGTTGGTTTCACGGTTTGGGTTTCCCGAGGAAAAATCTCTATGTAATGTTTGTATTTTCCATTGTATCTTTTGTTCTTTTACTAAAATTTGTTTTCTGTTAATTATTTAAGGTTAAAATCTACATTTGGTGCTCCGAGGCTTTGTTGGCTTCAAGGGGGCCTTGTTGTGGTCAAGGGTTTGGCTCGAGAATTTGTGATAAGCCCTTACAGTGGGAATCTGTGGTATTGATTTTTAGGTGAAAAGAAATGGCAAAGCAATTCGAAGATGGGAATCGAGAATTTTAATGGGAAAAGATACCCACGAGTTATGGCTGACTCAAGATGGAAGATCTGTTGGTGGGCGAAGAGATCCAGTGGATCATGGTAGATCCAGTCTTGCACCTACAAGAACTTCAGTAGATGGCTTGAAAAATTTGGATCGGAAGGAAAAAAATCAAGCGTGTCTCTCTGGTTCAGTATTATTGAATGTGTTAGATGAAGCTACAGCTAAGGATTTATAGGAAAAGTTGGGGGAAGTTGTATCAATCCCCAAGTCCCTAATAAATAAACTATTCTTGAGAAGAAGTTGTATAACACACGAGAATGAGAGATGGAGACTTGGTGGTGAGCATTTGAGCGTCTTCAATACTATGGTAAGTCAATTAGTATTTGTTGAGATTAAAATTTCAAATGAATATAAGTGTATTAGTTTAATGTTCTCTTTAATATACTCGTGGGATAGTCTGGTTTGTGGCCATAGGTAGTAATAAATTACTTGTGAAGTTTGATGAAGTGGTCTCATCCTTGTTGTCCAAAAAGATGAGGTGGAAAAACATGGAAAGGGCCGAACCTGGGGCATTATTTCTGGCAGGGCGTTTAAAGAAGAAATGTATCTAAGTCCTCAAGTGGGAATCTAAGTCTAAGGGTAGATCTAAATATCCCAAAAGAATTTTTGTAGGGTATGTTGGAACTTTGGAAAAGAAGGGCACTACAAAGAGCGGAGTGAAGATACAAAGTTGAGAAAAGAAGGGATCTGAAGAATCTCCTTCTCTAGAAGAAAATACTCAGGAAGAGAAGGAGGGATGTGTGCTCAGCTTCTTCAAGCACACATAGAGATCATGAGGCATGGTTGGTTGACTCTGGTGCATCCTTTCATATGACTCCCCACGAGGGGTGGTTACGTGAATATAAGTTATGATGGAGGTAATGTTTTCTTAGATGATTAGGCAACCCGAGAATCATAGGCAAAGGAAAAGTCAAGTTGAGGCTCATAGATGGAAGTATTAGAACATTGCACAATTGTTCTTCACATCCCGGGTTTGGTAGAAATTTAATTTATGTAAGAAAAATGGGCGATGCGAGGGTCAAAATAATATTTGAAAAGGAAACTGCGGGATGGTTCGAGGATCAATGGTATTCTTGAAGAGTTTGGTTTGGAAATATTTATAAGCTTCAAGAAGAACTATTAGTGATGGGTGTAATAGTTCCATTGTTCACGATATTGGATTTGAAGAAGAAAAGACTCCTATAGTCTCTAGAGAAAAGGTTATGTCATTATCAAAGACTAGGGCATGTGTGGAGAGAAAAGGGTCTTGAATACTACATGGTAAAGGTATGGTTCAAGGTATGTCTAACTTCTCTCTAGATTTTGATTTGTATCTATATGGGAAGAGAAAAGAATCGAGGTAGATTCCTAGGACCAAAGGGGAGAAGAATTCACGGCTAGTTCACAGTGATGTTTTGGACCTATGTCGGTCTATCATTGGGAAAATCTAATATTACTATGTCTCATTTATAGATGACTTCTCGAGGAATACTTGGATATATTTCCTCGAGGAAGAAATCAATTTTTAATGATTTAAAAGTTTAAGGCTCTTGTTGAGAATCAAGCAGGAGAAAAGAATTAAGGTGTTGAGGACAAATAATGGTAGGAGATTTATCTTGGGGAATGAATTTGAAGAATTCTGTAAGAAGTGTGATATAGCAAAGAAGAAGACTACTCCATACACCTTAGCAGAATGGAGTATTCTTGAAAGGATGAAACAGGACCACGATGGAAAAATCAAGGAGCATGCTCGGTGGTGTGGGGCTAGGGCAAAGAATTCTAGGTAGAGGTGAGTGGAGTGCTGCATGTTACGGTCAACAAATCACCCTCATCAGCGTTGTGTAAGACTCCACAAAGGTGTGAATTTGGTGAAAACTTTCTCTCCACACATCTCAAGGTATTTGGTTTTGAGGGCATATGTTCATGTTCCAAGGAAAATAGGAATAATCTAGATAAGAAGGCTAAAAAGTATATCTTTATTGGATAAATGGTCTCAAAGGTTATAAGCTTTGGAACCCAAAACTAAGAAGGTAGTGTATAGCGAGATGTGGTATTTAAGGAAATGAAGGATATTGTTAAACAAGAAATCCTACCAGTAAAGAAGAACCGGAAAATAGAGTTTGATTTAAAAGGATGATGAATCAGACCTCTGAGAAGAACAGGAATGGGAAGAAGAAGATCCTCATACTCCGGTATTGAGGGGATCGGATCGAGAAATAAGGCTACGAGGAAGGTATGATCCATCGATTTTAGTTCAAATTTTCTTTGTCTATTGCGTGATGATCCTAGAAATGTCAAGGAAGCTGATTATGGATTGAGAGGATGGAAATCACGGAAAGGGCCAATGGGCCGGAAAATGGCATCTTTGGATAAGAATGAAGAATATTGGGATCTAAAGGTGGAGTTTGTTGGCATGTTTCACAGTCAGTGTATGCTTGTCATTGATGGAAGGCCCTTGGCCCGATGATGGCGAATGCAGGAAAGGATGTGCAAGTGGGCACCCGAAGTATTTTGGGAAGACGCTGCTGAGCAAGCTCGACAAGATCAAAGTATGCAACAATGGATCTCATTGAAGATTTCATGATGAACGTTAGATCTGAGCTCGAGGTTCGACCGGCGTTGGATATAGGAGAACTTACACACTCTTTAAACGAGCAAGGTGAAATTTGAAACACCGAAAAATCACCTCAACGAAACATTTGGAATTTGGTTATCGAGAAATGGAGAAGTCAAAGAGTTGAGACTCTTCAACTCGAGGAGTCTGGTCGTGAAAGAAAAACCCGAAATCATGAAATAGGCACATGGCACGAAGTTTTGGCTACCGAGTTTGGGATCTGCAGAGATAGGGATATCACAGGACTCTCATCAAAAGGTCCAGAGTAGAAATGCGAAATCCACGAAGCAAGAAAAATGTCCGGACCACTGAGTGTTGGATACCCGGGATTTTTGGTTGCAGGGAGATGGAGGATGTCCCGAGACTCTCCACATCATCGGGGAGTCCCGAGGGTGCATCGCTTGGGTGTTGGATGCGAGATTCCCGGTTGCAGGGATGGAGATGTTAGAGGCTCGAGATCGCCGAGTCACGAAGTGCCAAAATCGGCAGCTTGGGTGCATTGCTTGGAGTACTGGATATCGGGATTTGGGATACCGGGAGATGGAAATGACAAGGACTCTCATCATAAGGAGTCCACGAAGTTGAGAAATGATAAAGACTCCATCTTGGAGTTTGCAGGATACAGGAGTAGGAGGAGTCAAGGTAAAGACTCTTCATTAGAGAGTCACGAAATGGCAAAACCAGTCCTGATATCCGCGGACAAGCTGCATTTGAAGTTTGAACGCACTTAACTTATGGAGAGTCAAGAAACTTTACCATAGAATACTGAAATGTCGATTCACCAAAATTAGAAACGTTGATGCTTATTTGTTGTCGACCCCATTTCGTAGTTTTGGATACTGGGAGTTGAGGTGTCGAAACACTTCACCACAAAATTACCAAATGTGAAGTGTCGAAGCGAGTAGAAATGTAGTTTTGAATAAAGACTGGTCACAGCCATTGGTCACATCAGCGAGAGATAAGAAAGAGGTAGAGCAACCAAGCTTCATTTTGGGGATCGTGACATGGAGTGTCGAGGCCCTTCATCACAAGAATGCCGAAAAGCGAAATTGCGAAATGTAGAAGATGCAAGACTAATGAGAATTCATCCAACGTCTGGGATGAAGTGGAGAATCAAATCACGAGAATCTCTTGTTGCGATACAGTGTAACTGCCGGAAACCACTAATGGTTTACGAGGAGGGACTGAAGAACGCCGGGGTGATTAGTGAAGAATCTCAAGTGATGCATAGAGTGGAACCTTGTTGTTCATAGAGCAGTGGCGGCTAGAAGACCGTTAAGAAGCCGATAGCGTAATGAGGAGAGGTTGAGTTAGTACCATGAAGATGAAGAAGAATCTCAACTGTCGATGTGAAGAAATATGATCATGACACCCGGTGATGATGGACGCGTGGGTTGAATAAGCAGAGAATCTGAAGAGTTGCGATGTTGAAGAGGCAGATAACTTGAGATGTTGATCATGCAGAACCATTGTATAGAGAGCATGCACAAGATGCACTGGGTGTATAAGAATGTGGAGAAAAGAAAGAGATGGGGTTGTTGTTGTTGAGAGTGATGCATGTGAAGGAGGTGGAGTGCAGCAGCAGAAATGGAATGAGGAAGACAAAGGTGCATTGAATGGGAATGGATGCGGAGAGCACAAGGAAGAAAAATTTATAAAGGGAAATGGATGGAGTGGAGGAAGGCAGTGTGACAGTGTAAAATCTTGCATGTGAGTGATGAAGGCTAGTAGTTGTTAGACATTATATCAGCATGTCGTTTAGTAACACATATTCATAAACTAGGGTGGTAGGGAGGTGCTGCTATGAAGATTTTGGTGTCTCGGAGGTTCAAGTGGGTGCTTGAACAGGGAGTTATAACTTCCTTCTAGTTGGTGCTAGAGAAGCGAGGAGTTGGTGTTTCCTTCTAGTTGATGCTAGAAACCGGGGAGTTGGTACTTCCTTCTAGTGGTGCTAGAGAAAAAAGAGAGTTGGTGCTCTCAACAAGTTCTGACTTGCTAAAGCAGAGGTTGTAGTCTCCATGATGAGTTGGTGCTCATATGTATGATAATGTAAAGATGTAATAATACTTATCATATGAAGAAGAAGAGGTTTTTTTTTTTTTTTTTTTTTTTTTATAAATTTCAAGAGAGTTACTTTGTGAATGATATTGAATGTGTTATTGCTTATTTCCTACATTATTGTGATCATCATTGAGTGCCTTGTAAAAGAATTTAAAAGAGCATTGTTTATGCAGTAACAAGCGTGCCCCCCTCTGGGTTGTTCAAAGGTTGTCATTTGGAAGAAATCCCATTGGAAGTTGATGGGTATTTAAAAATAAGTTTATTTTCAAAGGAAAAGTGGAGAAATACAAAGAAACAATTAGTAGCAAAGGTTATTCCAGGTTGAGAGAATTGATTTTGGTGAGATTTTTTCTCTGTTTCCAAGTTAACCTCTATAAGATTTGTGTTATCTGTTATTCTTGCATTTGATTTTGAAGTAGAACAAATGGATGTAGAAGACAACATTCTACATATGGGGATCTAGAAGAAGAAATCTATATGAAACAGCAAGAAAGTTATGTTGTGAAGGGAAAGAAGGAGTTGGTATGCTGAAATTTGAAAAAGTCCACGTATGGTTTAAAAAACAATCACCAAGGATGTGGTATCAAAAATTTGATACTTATATCAGGACAACTTCACAAAGCAAAGATGATCACTGCGTGTATTTTAAATTGATTGGTGATCATTTGATTTATTTAGTCTTGTATGTGGGTGACATGTTATATTACTTGATAGGAAACAACAAGGAGATTATCTAAGATGTAAGCATCGGTTGTCCTATAAAATTTGACATGAAGGATCTAGAAGTGCTTCAAATTTCATTTGGGCATGGAATTAAAAGAGATTGGAAAAGAGGAAACTACGGTTAAATTAGAAAATATGTCGAGACAATATTAGAGAGGTTTAATATGAAATATGGCTGGTCAGGTTCCTATTCATGTTGGGGTAAAAGTGCTCTGTGGATGATGTCCCAAGACACATGAAGGGGAGGAAGACATGTCTCGTGTTCCAATCAGTCACAGTTAAGGTTTGATGTATGAAATGAATTAAGTACTAGGCTGGACATTGCACATGCAATGAAAGTTATGAGTAGGTATATGTCAAAACAGAGCGACATTGGACAGCAGGTAAAAAGAGGGTTTCAGGTATTTGCGTGGCACTACTAGCTATGGATTGTGCCTACGAAGAGACGAGGATTAAACCAGTGGTGGATATACATGGCTTTGTGGATTATCTTGGGCTAGAATCCGTCGTAGGAGATCTACAAGGAGTAGGTATGTGTTTAACTGTTTGGGAGAGAACAATAAGTTGGGTGAAGCAGGCGAGGTTGTGACTCAGCTCTGAGAAGTTGAGTCACTTAGCCCTCATACAAATGGAAACTGATATGGTTACAAAGATTGTGTTTAGGCATTGGGTTGGTACAACAAGATGTAAGGATGGGTGTGGCAGTTAGGGGAGTGAATTTTGGAAAAAGAACCCATCTTATCATTGACTGAAGTGGCATGGTGATATTCAATATCTACTTTGGAGAACATGGATTGAACAAAATAATGTGTTGATGAAGGTGGACACTTTTGAAGAATGTGCGGTCATTAACAAAATCTGTGAGGAAGTTCTCTTGGTGTAGAGGATCCATGGGCATTGTTGATTGTGTTGGTGTATGTAACCCTATAACCCCTATATGCAAAGAAAACAACAAGTGG
This sequence comes from Picea sitchensis, assembly GCA_010110895.2. Taxonomy (NCBI): domain Eukaryota; kingdom Viridiplantae; phylum Streptophyta; class Pinopsida; order Pinales; family Pinaceae; genus Picea; species Picea sitchensis. Next base: position 3,019 of record SNQJ01S0056665.1, on the reverse strand, counting down.
GAGAATATTTGGGTATGTGTTATATTCTTTGCACAAGGGAAGTAGTATTAATCATTATATTTAGGTGGTTTTCAACACATGGTTTGCACAACTTTGTCAATGGTTTTCTATTTCGATTAAGAAATTAGGGTTTGGTTAATCAGGAGCCATTGGGTTAGGGTTTGGATATTGTTGGCTCCTATATATATTGTATTGTAAACAATATAACACAATGAATAGATATATAAATATTGGGTTAGGGTTTTGGATGTTGTTGGCTCCTATATGTATATTGTATTGTAAACAATGTAACACAATGAATGAATATAGAATATGTTGGTTTTCCCGATTTGGGTTTCCAAGGGAAAAATCTCTGTGTAATGTTTGTATTTTCCATTGTATATTTTTGTTCTTTTATTGAAAATCTGTTTGCATTAAATATTGTACAAGGTTAAAATCTACACCAATACAGGGGTTGACTCCATGCAGCAGATCATTCTCCACAATTCCAGGCAGTCCCAAAGCTCACCCCTCTAGCTCCAATGCAAGGAGCTTGCCCAACTGGAAGGGGTGCCACCTTTGAATACTTAGAAATTCTTCTAAGTCATAAATGATCAGAAGCTCAGGATAGAGGGCGACCGTAAGCGGTAGCGTAGGAGATCAACAACCATCAGAAGTAAAGAGCATGAGCCTTAGCACCTTTAATGAAAGTTGGCTTGCCAAAGTCGCGAAGTTTGGTAGTTGAATCTCACGCCCAGACACTTAGAAGAACACACAGGAAGAGATCATATCTAAACCATTAGATCTGGGCATGAAGAAATATACCCGAAGAGTCAGGNAAAGAGGACACGTGGCAAGAGATCAGTGTTTCACTGGTTCGTAGATCGAAAAATCCCGAAGTAAGGGTTGTGAGAACTCGCGGAGTCCGAGTTCACGACTTGATCGCAGTCCTCGATTGAAGGGACAACGTGGACCGTAGATTTGTTCATGGCGGAAGTTTGCAACTTGGGAAGTTGACGATAGGAGTTGTGGGAACTCGCGAAGTATGAGTTCGTGAAGGAGATATGAACCGTTGGATCACGGGTAGTCTTGGACCATTGATCTGAGGCAAGTGGAGCGTCAGGGTTTTAGATATCGGAAGAAGGGATACGAGCCATCTTTTGATCTCGAGAAGTGAAAAGTCCCAAGTCGCAAAGGGGAGAGAAGAACCGTTGGATCGCGGGGATTGTGGACCGTCAATCTGATGCGAGTGCAAGTTCAGGAATCAGAAGAAGGGAGACAAGCAATCATCCGACAACGCGAAGTGCGAAGTCACTCAAAAGATTGGCCCCAGGTCATAGCGAGGGGTCACATTGGTGAAGGTAAATAGAGGAGCTAGCATGCGCTAGGCTCCCATTCAAGAGTTCAGAGGTCAAGAGATTCGGGGTGACTCACTTGCAAAGACCCGACACGCGAAGTCGCGGAGCGCCTTCCGGTTAGGCGAGCGGTCACGTAAAGGGAGGGTTTTGCCAGAGCAGAGCTAACGTCGATTCGCAGCATGTAATTTTGTTACTAGTTGTTCTACCTTCAGCTAGAGGCATTTAGGTGATCGCAGATAGGTTGCAGGAATTTTTGTAAGCTTACAGTTGTCATTAATATAAGGATCCACTTTTATTTACAAAAAAAATTATATTGACTATTACCAAATAGTAACATAATCTAAATATTCTAGTCTTTTAGAGTTGCTCAAAATGGGAGGGGAAATGGTAATTTTGATTTGAAATTAGTACTAACCATTTTAGATTAATGAAATTACATATATTCATAAATTATATTGCTATATGAATATTTTAGGATGTTAAATCATTTTTTATTAAAAAAACTATTTCAACAATCCAAAATTGTAATTTCAATAAAAATTATTTTCTAAGATGAAAAAATAAAAAATAAAATAAAATGATAAAATATTTAATCCTATTAATAAAATTAAATATAAACTATCTTTTACCTTTACTATAAAAGATAAATTATAAATTATAAATAATTATTAATTAACATAAATAAAAAATATAAATAATTACACTAAATTAAAAAAAAATCATAAAATATAAATACGACTCTTTCAATTTTGTATTGGGGTGTTGTTACAGAGCTATAAAAGATTTGACAAGGTGACAGAATATGCTAAAGGTTTGAATAATATATATTTTTGATTTCCCAATGTCCAAGTCATCGACAATGCCCAATGCTGCCCAGCGAACTAGATATTGACCGTGATCGTATTGCTTGCTATTTTTCTTCAATTAGTCTCAACCAAAAACATTTTCTTGCTATTTTTCTTCAATTAGTCCCCACCAAAAACTTTCTTGGCTTTTTACAACTTTCTTCACCTCAATATGCCTGATTGAATACGACGATTTAAACTTTGTTTTCACCCGACTCAATATAGCGATTATTATATGAGGAAGTGAAGGTTGACATCAAGGGTGTTGAGTATCCTGTAACATATGTGCTATTGACAAACATAATATTTGAATTGTCTATCAATAATTTAATTAGAGAAATACCTCCAAGCATGGGAAGTTTTAGTGCCTTGCAGTTGTTGAATTTATCTGGAAATTTATTGGAGGCAAAAATTCTTGCATCTCTTAGTGAGATTTCTACTTTGGAATAGTTATACTTCGCTAAAAATAATTTGAGTGGAGAGTTTCCTCAAAAACTCTTTAAATTAACTAATTTGGCATCTCTAAATGTATCGGTTAATATACTCTACATGTGAATCCTAGAAGGAACACAATTTGACACATTCAATATGACTTAATTTCAAAGGAACAAGTGCATGTGTGGTTATCCTTTACAAGCATGCAATGAAACCAAAAATAAAAACAAAAGTAGAGGAGATGGAGCTTGTGCAAATGTTAGTAAATAGCAAAGATGGCTAAGTCATGTAGATGAACATGTCTCATTAATTGCATTAGGTTTAGGAGCAATTAGGTTGAGCTTAAAAAACATTTTATTTAAGGGATTGAACTTTTTTTTATATGAAGGAGTTGTTTCATGT
>SNQJ01S0056664.1:159922-190142 GCA_010110895.2 Picea sitchensis | reverse complement strand
TTCACATCTCAGGACTGCAATTTTCCCAGTTGGTGCGCACTGCAGTTGCAGTCTGGTGCGCAGGTTTAGAGGAGGGTTGCAGCTGCAGCTGCAGCAGCAGCTAATTTCAGTATTGGCTTGGATATCTCTTGGCTAGGGTTTGGAACATCTGATCAGTCTTTTGTGATGCGCTATACTTGGGGATTGATGTGCTACCCTTTGTTTGGCTATCTAGCCTAGGGTTTGCTTTCGAAGGAATTCTCAATCAAGGTTAAGGTGCTCAGAGGGAGGCTTCGGCCTGTGGTTGGGTGACGAGGGTATCGTCAATGGTAAAACGAGCACACCATCTTCTATATTCTAACAGATTCCTCCCTCACCATTCTACATCAATTTCTATTCAGTTCAGAGTTACTTCAGCCATCCATTTTGGCAAGGGGGCGCACCAGTGAGGGTTTTATGTAGGGCAGGGCGCATTACTTGGGAAGAAGCGGTTCGATTTGGTTTCCTTGAGAGAGATTTGGGAGATATCTCATCATAGAGTTGTTGGGCACATCAAGGGTGACTTTTCCTTGGCATTTACCAATGGATCCAATCCATACTCAATTCGATTGGAGAGCTGGGCGAATTTCCTCTTGAGGGGCGCACTAGGGATTAGAGAGACACCATTTTATTGTTGGAACTGTTATCGCGCAATCTGTACTTTGATAGAAGAAAAGGTTAAAGGAGAGCAAAATTGGCGTAAAAGAAGATTATCCTATCATTGTCACCTCAATAAGATGTCTCTTTCTAATTAGGGTGGTAGGCCCAGGGGAGACGTCCCCGGTGACCTGGGGGTTTGAGAAGGCAAAGTCAAAGTGGCTAGATAAAGATCTCCTCTCACAAGTCACCACCGATCAGAAAGTCCGGTTTTATAACCAATGAAAAAGATAATATGTCAAAGTGTACCTGCCTGAAACAAAGCAACAAGAAACTAGATATATTTGCAAATACACTTACCGGTTAGCACTTCATAAAACCATGGACTTTCTTGAGAAAAGCAATTTGTTGAATATGAAGTAAACAGAAAATTTATAACAGCAATCTTTATAGAGCAATACTTCACATTAAATGCCTTGAAAATAGCTTCAAAATGACTAAGAATCATTAGCCATTGAAATCATAATACTAGCCTTTGATAGAAGCAAATAAGACAAGGTATAAATCAGCCTTTTCAATTGCTTTTATGAGCTTTTAATGCTGCATCTAATGGTTGTAGCTTACTTCAGCAATATTGTTAGTAGGTTAGGCTATTCTAAGGTTAGGAATAGTTAGTAGGAAGCTCAAAGAGTAGGTTTTGAAGGTTGTTCTGATCAATCACTCAAGAGAGGACTTAGACTAGTGCTTTTAGAGCAAATGGAGTCAATAATGCAGCAGCAAATGTTGAAGAAAAATGATAATAGAGAGAATGATAGATTGGAGTGTTGGTAACCCAAGGCTCCAATTATCAAACCCTAGGGGAAACTAGCTACTAAGGTGTAGGTAACCCTAGGCCTTAGTAGATTTCCTCCCTCTTTAACTCGATGATGAAGTAAAATCGGCTAAGATGAAACAATGGATACTAAGGTGTTGCAATGGCAAGGCCTTAGCTCATGCTTCAAGAAAAATGGACTTTTGACAAGATCTAGTAGGTGAAAGCTTTTGAAGCTAGGACAATAACATGTGCTAGTCTTCCTAGGGTTTAATCAAGCAATATCGTAATCTTGAATGTAAATGCAAGATAAATTAAACTAAAACCATTCAATTAAGAAGAATTGTCGAAAAATCACTTACATACATCAAGAATTCATCAAGAAGAACCCTAGTTGAACACATCCACCAAGAACTTTGCCAAAATAATCCAAAATAAGCCTCCTTCAACAAGTGCGCCTAAAATTTCAGCCAATAAACCCTAAGTAAGGCGCAAATTTCAGTCCTCACAAGTGTGAGTCAAAGATGATGAATAATAAGAGTGATTTTCCCCTTATTTATACAATTACAAAGACCAGAATTAGGTCAAAAAGGTCGACATGGCCTGTTACACATAATATCCAATTTTTACATTAAAAGCCATAATTAAACCCTAAATTAAGATGCAAAGGTGACGTCATGCCCTTTTAGGGTGACGTTAGGCCTTTTTTGGGCAACGTTGGCCTCTTGGAGCAAAACATTAGGCCTCCTTGGGCCTCGGAAACCTACCACACGTGCCACTTGGCACACAATTGCCTCCAAAAAATCCAAAACGTCGGGTGATGTCATGGGCCTTCCAAGGCCTACGTCATGGTGGAAAGGGCACAACCCCCCTGGGTCTAGGCCCGCCAGGATGCTCCTAGTGAAACGTCATCCTCTCTCTCTGGTGCAATCCCCTGATTTTTCTCTGCCCCTGGATGGGGTCTCAGCATCCATCAGGTAGGCTTTTAGCCCTATGGAGGTCCGAACTAATCATCTCCCCACATGTACCTGTCCATCGGGTGTGGCCCTGCAACATCAACAAATACGCCCTCCATGGGCTCATAAGTCACAAGAATCATAGCAATGTCAATCACATCTAATCATCAAGTTATTTAAACATGTGCATGAAGCCTCTTTTACCTGGACAAGTGCTCAAAGACGTTATGCTAATCTGCAAGCCAAGTTTGGAGGGGACGCTAGGACGTCCTATTGGGCTAATGCTCATTGGATGTGGGATGTGTTGATTTTTCGATAAGCTAGGTTAAGCATGAAGTTCATTCCATTTTTAGCATTTCACTTAACGATAAACAATAATGTTGCAGCAACCAAGATCACAAGAAGAAACACCATGCACAAGAACACAAGAAGTATCCTGGGAAACCCTTCTCAACAAGGGAAGAAAACCCACCCAAATCCTTTGCTATATTCTTCAAGAGAAAGACCTTCCCCACTAAGAAAGACCTAGCACACGAGGGTGCTCAAACCCTAGAAGACTAGCGCCCAAGAGAGGTGCACACTTTTCCCAAGTAAATGTACTTGTTGAAATTTCCAAACTCACATGAAAGATATGTTTCCACAATGGGGATTTTACCTTTACTTATACTAACCTAAAACTGTCAACAGAAGTGTCTATTGGCTCAACAGGGCCGACCTCTATAAGTCACATTATAATAATTATTATTATTATTATATTATAATTAATATTAACCAGATTAATTATCTTTTACATTTATTATTAATCACATTAAGGTGGGGCCGACCTGTATCCTTTATATTACAAATAGGGTTACAGGCGGGTCTGACTCTTGAACAATATATAGCAAAGGATCTAATACACCCACTAGTGCTCATCCACTAGGGGCACATCCATAGGGATGTGTCATATATTTGGTTCACTGCATTACACAGAAGAACCAGATCTTCACACATTCACCTGTGCTCGTCCACAGGCACGTCCACTCTACAGATCTTCTTTCCCACTGCCTCACATAGGAGAATCATCTAGAGTCTTCTCGTCAACTCTGTTGCTCAGAGGAGGCTAATACATCATCTTCATTTATGTTCACATGACAATGCACCCAGCACTTTGGGATTCCACACGTTCACCTTGTGCTCAGCCACAGGCACGTCTAACTCAACAGATCGCCTTTCCCACTAGATAATCATCTGGAGTTCTTCTCAACTCTCTGAATGGAGGAGGTCATCTCTACGTTCCTAGCTCTGTCTCAGGCAGGAACCACATACCCTTCTTAGGGGCTTTCTCTCAGGTTTGTAAGCTGAGAGTAAGACTCACATAACTGCAATGATCCACATCTCACAGGTTTGTAAGCTGGAGAATGTCTCACATAGCTGCATTCATCAACACTCCCTCTCAGCTAGGGAGGCATTCTTTATCATGCCAAGTCTCACACGGATGTATTTTGAATTTTGTCTTGGTTGGAGTTATCGACGCTCACTCTCAACTAGGGAGCCATTCTTCATGAAGTTAATTTGGTGAAGATATATGCAATCTGCTCATGTGTAGGAAGGTACTGCATGTGTATGATTTTCCTTTGCATCATACCTCTGATATAAGGATATTTCATCTCATCGTATTTCGATCCATCAGGAAACACTAGGTTCTCAAGGAGCTTTACTCATGGCTCTTGAATATCATCATAGGATCCATCTCATGGTTAAGTAAATCTGTCAGAAGCTTGTGAAGCCACATTGCTTCGCACACTCGATGATATATACTTTGTCTCTTTGGTACTCAAGACCACAGAGTTTTGTTTCCTGGTGCATTAGGAAACCATGGAAAACTTCACGATAGAACATCAGTCGGATGTGCTTTTCCGGTTCACTGTACTTTCTGCTCAATCTGAATCGGCATATCCTGCACACTCAAGTTCACACTAGATGCATATCTCAGGCCATACCTCGTATATATCTCAATACATGTTTTGTTGTTGTCTAGTGAGTTTGTCTCGTTGACTCATGAAATGACTAAGCACATTCACTGTCAAGTCTGGTGTTAACCAAATACATCGGTGATCCAATCAACTGTGGATTAGTCTCGTCTGAATCATCATCAATCTTCTTTAAATCCATCACGGTGGATTTTGCATTCTCTCATACTGAACTTCTTTAATATTTTCATGGTATATTTTCCTTGACTAAGAAAAATCTCATCGGTCCTCTGTCATACTTCTTGTCCCAGGAAGTAGTGCATCATACTCAGATTCTTCATCTCGAATTCAGAAGTCAAGGATTACTCGTATCCAACAACAAGGATTTTTGAATAAGTCATCAGGATCAAGCTCTCGTCACCAACACTGTAATGATATAGGTTTGGATCAACAACACTCTTGCTGAAATCCAAACTCATCAAGAATCTATCTATCTGATATAGTTTCCAACTTATGGATGGTAGTACGGATGGAAGTGTATTGAGTTCACTGGATCAAGTGTCTCATCATAGACAACTCCCTTTGTTTGTGAGAAACCTCTGGCTATAGATTTTGTTTTGTATCTCTCAACACTTCCATCAGTTGTATGCTTGATCTTATAGATCCACTTGGAAGTTACCATTGACTTCCCTTCTGGTCCCTGAATAATGTCTTATACATCATTCTTTAAGATATATTGGTACTCTTCTGTTATGGCATCTTGTCATCCCTGTTCTCTTGTTGCTTCTCTAAGACCAAGAAGCTCATCATCAATGAAGTGGCTCATCACTGAAGGATAGCTCGAAAATCTCTTTTGCTTTCTTGGGATGTGCCTTGAGAGGCTTGTATGTTTCTCTGTCTCTTGCAGAGTGAGTCTAGGTAGGCCTTTTATGCCCTACTGCAATATCTCTGAACATATCAACTGGAGCAACTAGATCAACTGAAATAATGTTTGTCTCCGTCTAAACTGCTGAAGAGGGAGAAGGTATTGTCTTACTATCAATCTCCATCTGAGATTCTTTGGATCTTTGAAAGAATGTCTCTTCTTCAAGGGCAACGTCTTTGCTTGTCTCAATCTGTCTTTGACCAGGGATGTCGATCTAGAATGTCTTTCAAGATTCACTGTATCCTTTCTTTCTAAAGGATATAGCTTGGACTTCTTCTCTTTGGGTACATGAAAATACACTGGGCACCTAAATAACCTGAAGAGTTCAATTTCAGGCTTTATTCTGGTGAAGACTTCTTCGGGAGTGATGTTTTTCAAAGTCTGGTGAAGACTCTTGTTCTAAACATATATTGTGTCATGCATGCTTCTTCCCATAGAATCATAGAAGGATTTTGATTATGCATTATTGCATTGATTGCCTCAATGATGGTTTTATTCTTCCTCTTTCTCAAATAGTTTTGACTCCCTCTGAGTCAAGTGACTCCCTCTGAGGGATAGACATCTTCCTTTCTTGTTAGCCTATCTGGAACAAGAAAACAAAATGAACCAACAAAAGAATATCTCCTAAAGGAGAATAATGAGTACATCTCTAGAATCAAAACAATTTGAGGAATGTTGTCACGACTACAACACCTACTTGTAATGTAGCAAACTTTAGAAATATAGGTTAGAGGAATGACAATTATAACAATCAAACCTGGAGTCTTCACTTCCAGTGTGTTGTTCCTCTAAATGCACTGAGATCCCTCTTGATCCATGACTTCAGCAAGAAGGTTCCTTCCTCCTGTAATTATCCTCATGACAATGATACAAATAATAAATATACAAGTGCATACCTGAGCATGCTGATATGATTTCTCCAATGGCACCTAGTTGATCTCTTTCCTCTGAGATCTTCATGAAGAAGATAGTCACGGTGTCACCTTTTGTCATCTTGCTACTTTAAAGTTGGCCTTTCAATGTAAGAATTTGTGTAGATGATTGGCTTCCTTGTCTTGTCGTCATCTTCCTTCCATTCATCAATAGCTTTGTTCATCATATTTTAGATTCTTCACAAACCCTTGTTAACTGGGCTAGAAAACCTAACGGCTAGGCTAGGCTAGCAACATTAGGTTTTGTTGGGCTTATGACTGCCAACAATAAGCCTTGAAAGTTAGAACAACACAGGTAATCTTGAAGGCTTCTTCAAAGAGCTGCAGAAACCCTAAAAATAGAAATCTGCAGAAAATTGCGAAACCCTAGAAACCCTAGGGCCAAAATTTCAAAATGCTTGAAAATTGATTCTGAGAGTCTGGAGGTGCGTTGGAGAAGGTCGTACTCTCCCATGCCAAAATTTACCTCAACGTCCAAGTTTTAGGGGCTGAAACACTCAAAAGAAGAGGGTCGTACGGATTTTCTGGAAACCCTAGGAGGGTCGTATGGTTCTGCAGAAGAGGAGGGATGACTGGTAAAAGCTTGTAGCTTGTGCAATGGGTTTTTCAAGACCTATGCTCTGATACCATGTTGATTTTTCAATAAGCTAGGTTAAGCATGAAGTTCATTCCATTTTTAGCATTTCACTTAACCATAAACAATAATGCTGCAGCAACCAAGATCACAAAAAGAAACACCATGCACAAGAACACAAGAAGTATCCTGGGAAACCCTTCTCAACAAGGGAAGAAAACCCACCCAAATCCTTTGCTATATTCTTCAAGAGAAAGACCTTCACCACAAAGAAAGATCTAGCACACAAGAGGGTGCTCAAACCCTAGAAGACTAGCGCCCAAGAGAGGTGTGCACTTTTCCCAAGTAAATGTACTTGCTGAAATTTCCAAACTCACATGAAAGATATGTTTCCACAATGGGGATTTTACCTTTACTTATACTAACCTAAGCCTGTCAACAAAAGTGTCTATTGGCTCAACAGGGCCAACCTCTCTAAGTCACATTATAATTATAATTATTATTATATTATAATTAATATTAACCAGATTAATTATCTTTTACATTTATTATTAATCACATTAAGGTGGGGCCGACCTGTACCCTTTATATTACAAATAGGGTTACAGGCAGGTCTGACTCTTGAACAATATATAGAAAAGGATCTGATACACCCACTAGTGCTCATCCACTAGGGGCACATCCATAGGGATGTCATATATCCGGTTCACTGCATTACACAGAAGAACCAAATCTTCACACATTCACATGTGCTTGTCCACAAGCACGTCCACTCTCCAGATCTTCTTTTCCATTGCCTCACACAGGAGAATCATCTAGAGTCTTCTCGTCAACTCTGTTGCTCAGAGGATGCTAATACATCATCTTCATTTCTGTTCACATGACGATGCACCCGGCACTTTGGGATTTCACACATTCACCTTGTGCTCAGCCACAGGCACGTCTAACTCAACAGATCGCCTTTTCCACTGGATAATCATCTGGAGTTCTTCTCAACTCTCTGAATGGAGGAGGTCATCTCTACGTTCCTAGCTCTGTCTCAGGGAGGAACCACATACCCTTCTTAGGGGCTTTCTCTCAGGTTTGTAAGTTGGGAGAAAGACTCACATAACTGCAATGATCCACATCTCACGGGTTTGTAAGCTGGAGAATGTCTCACATAGTTGCATTCATCGATAGGATGTTCCCGGGAGAGGTCAAATCCAGGCCATGTGAGTGGATGAGGTGGTAAGGGATGTCTGGGCAACGGGTGCAGTGATAGCAGGGAAATGTATAGTTTACCTGTGGGTGCCTCTAAAAAGGGTGAGTTTCATTTTGTCGTAGATGCAAATGTTTCCAAGCCCATTCATGCATTTTATCTTTTATTCTTATTGTTTTTTCTTTCAAGAGGCTAGTTAGGGGACACTACCCTGGCGTGGTGACCAGTTGTGGCAATGTTACCCACAAGCATTTCACAGAAATGAGAAGGTTGGCTCGTGATGAGACCCCCTTTCTCTTGGCTATGCCACCAAGAGCCACTACCCTAGAGTGGTGACCAGTTGTCGGTAGTGTCATACCGCTACATGCCCATGGACCTAATAGGTTGGCTCATGATGAGACCCCCTATCCTCCAATGAGAACCCCTATCCTCCAACTAGGTCTTGATTTATTATTTTGTATGGGTCCCTCTGTTTCTTGCTGAGAAGCTTTTTATTGCTTTCTCGGGGATCCCTGGGGGAAGCATCTCAAGGTTTCATTCTTTTGGCTTTTGGCTTTTGCCAGCTACCTTTAGCCCCTTCTTCCCACAAGGCAAGGTACAACCCTTAGATATTTGGCCAACCCAATGCCCGAACCAGTGTAATAGGATAGATGAGCGGGGAAAAGATGACAGGTGGTAAGTATGGTGAGAGCGAACGATGACCTCTCATGAATCCCCCCAATGGCAACTCAAACCCTATGGGAACCAGCTTACTAGGGCAACCTGTCATTCCGGTGTGGTCAAGTGGAAAGGCATAAGGTCCAAGCACACGTTAGAAGCAAAAAGAATTAAATGCACATATTCAAATGTTTTGAGAATCAGAGTGACACATACCATGATACCCGGACTCATTACCTCATGGAGCAAGACCCATTTCTGTTGCAGGACCAAGTCGATGTGATGGATGTTGTTGTTGCTAACAAAGTGGAGGCACTGAAGAAGAAAAGGATGGGCCCTCCAAGGCCATGCTCAAGTCGATCTGGCTCTCGGTACTCCATGTCTAGGACCTGTGGGCCTCGAGACATAATCTCCTTAGTTATCCCAAGGCTAGGGGATAACAGGAACGAAGTGTTGGTCAAGACAAGGGAGTTTCCAAACGTTTTATGAAGTCATGCCATCATTGGGAGGTAGAATCCATTAAGTAATAGCTGCAGATTTGGCATAGGAGTTACAGCAGGACGTATGCACAGTCAAGGGTGATTTCTTTATCATTGGAAGCCATGATTTCAATGCAATCTTCGTCAGTTGGACAGCCAATTCATGGGAGCTCTTAGTGGTTGATCATTGGTGCCTATATTTGTCTATTAGAGTTATATCAGCCATTGAAATCAGCTGCAACTAAGTGTAAACAGTCCTAGGTTTTACCTGGGCATTTATCCTCCTATAATACAAATATGTCRAGGCATTTGAGAGGTATTTTTATTGTTAATTCTTAGCACTCAGTCCTTGTGATTTCCCTTTGTTTTATATGCTATTATATGCTGTTCAAAACATTAAATACATCAGCAGTATACTCAAAATACAAGCTACAGCAGTCTGCTTGCAATGTGTTTGACAAAATGCTTCAATGGGATATTCTGCCAATAAATATACCAGCACTCCCTTAAACATAACAGCAGACTATTTGGGAGTTATAAGGAGTGAGAAACACATTCATTTGACACTCCAAACATATCCACACCATTCAGAAACTTCACTTAAATTGGTGCAGCAAATGAGAAGCTATTGGTTGAGAGCACTTGGTCAAATAGTTTAAGTGTTTGACGAAATTCCCCTAAGAAATTAAGCTGATTTACAGTTAAGATTCTATTGGAAATATTACAGATGCACATGTTTGGGTGGTTCTTTTCTTAAATATGGCTTACTTGGCATGCTACTTGTGACTTGACCCTTGAAGGGCGTACTTGTTTGTCTTTGCAGGACCTTGCCAGGTGAATGCTTGCTCGTGGAGGCACAAGGTTGTTTGGACCTTCATAGGGGCATGAAGCCCCCAGGTTGGATGATGCATCCCCTCTCATTGGACACTTGGGAGGATGAACGTTGCCTTTGGAGGCACTTGAACACCATGAGATGGATACTTTCTAGCCCCTTGCACCTCAACGTTGGTCATTGGAGGCCTAAAACGTCACTTCCTATGCCCTAGACGTCACATGAGGGCTAGGGTTTTTTGATGGGGTTTTCATGGTGATGGTGATGTGACATGGTTTGATGGAGAGAGAGACACTTGGCGTGCACTTGATGGCAAAGCACATGGCCTTTGGAGGCCCAACGATCTTCATCAAGAGGCTCAACGTCTCTCTTGGAAGCCTAACGTCACCCTTTAGGGCATGATGTCACCCCTAAAAGGGGAATTTCTTTATGTATTTTGTAAATTTAAGTTGTAAAGGGCAAATAGAGGAGGTCGGCCTCTCTAATTTGTTGTTAGACATTTTAAAAAGTGGACATATTGGTTTTGAGTGACCTAAGACCTTGTATAAATAAAGGTCACTTTCATTTCATTTTATCATCATGTGCTTGAGAATTACATACTCTCTTGACTGCAATTTTTTCCCTACTTGGGCATGGCATGTTATAGCACAAGTTGTAGGTTGGGCAAAGCCCGACCCAACCACGGAACAAGTGCTACAACTATGGGAATCCTACACCCAATGTCACCTTGATGTAGGTCCCGCACTTCAAGGGTGACTAGGTCACTCTAGAGAGGCGATCCTGATGACCCTAGGGGTATTGAGACGAAGATGGAGGGAAGTGGAAAAGAAACCCCTAGAGGTCAAGTCTATATGGAAAGAAAGGTAGGAAGAGATGCCTTACAAGTTAAGTAATGACTGCCCCACAGGTATAGTGCTTTTCTGGATGAGTGTACCTTCCCAAGACACGAGAAAAGAAACTTTGCAACAGTATATGTTAGTTGGATCAGCAAGATAAGCTTGTTGTCCCTAATTTGCAGCAGTAGATAACAGTATATATCAACAAATAAATGATACTAAAAGCTGCTCAATAAGTGCTAGAGATCAAGTAGAAAATACAAGAAAAAGACTAGATAAACTCAAGATGAAAAGCCAAAACTCTAGCACAAAAGATAAGGCTGTTGTAAACACTTGTCTGCAGCAAATTATATCAGCCTTATGGCTGTAACATTCATTGTATTACAGCGAGAAAATCAGCCACTAGAATCCCCTCAAACTTTGCCAAAAAGTGAGCTAGGACAAGGAGAGTATATGTGCAAACTTTGAGCAAAAACCAATGGTTGATAAGAGAGTTATCAAAGCAAGTATGTTAGGGTTTCTGCAGCCCTAATGGATGAAGATGCAAATTTGTAACAGCAGCAATAAGAAGCCCTTAGATGAGGACGCCCTAGTGGTTGTGAGGTGCCCAAGGCACAAAGAAGACAATCCACTTTGCAAGAAGTAAAAATGACTGAAATTCACATTTCCCAATGCAATATTTGATTTCTCCAATGCAACAAATTAATGACTAGTGCCTTTACTATTGGGTTAATGGAGTCACAAAGAGCTTAAAGAAGCTACCTCCTTGGGGGTGTAAGCCCTTTTACTTCCCAAGGCAAGTTTCTCTAAGCTAGGGTTTAAGCAAAGAGGGTGTATGCCCTTATACTTCTCTTAGCAAACCATTGTAAATAAATGAGATGAAGAAAAAATGGTGAAGACTATGATGGGGGTGTATGCCCTTATACTTCCCACCTAGCTCCTAGCATAAACGATACTTGACTTGAATAAAATGATATGAAGAGAGTAAAAATCATACCAAGATCAAGAGAGATGCTAAGACAATCCACCACAAGAGCTAGAAAATAACCTTCCAAGGCTAGTGCCTCTCTTCTTCCATTAACCATTCACAACCATAGCCATACACAAGTGCACAAGAGCTAAAGAGGCCAAAAATTTCAGACCAAAACCTCTCACAAGAGGAGAGTTATGATTCCAAATGGGATCTTGTGATCTCTATTTTTAAAAAAATTAGCCAACATAGCTTGTCCACAAAATAAGGAGTAAAACACAAGATTAGGGGTCAACAACCCTAATATTGCCCCCTTAACACAATAATATTAAACAATTCACTTAAAATTTCATCTTTTGCACAAATTAGTCCAATCATGATCAGTCATTTTAGTCCCTATCTCACTATCTCTCATCCTAGATAGGATTGGAGGTCGCGGCATGGATCTATTGGGACACATGGTTTAGTGGAGCCACAAGTCCTCTGTAGGGGTGATTGTAGTTTGTGGGGCCTAATCTGGTCCATGTCATGCACACCTATGTCTTCCCACATGGTTATTTTTATATTGAGTTTGTAAGCATCCCTTAGCCATGGTGCACTATCATTTTTGTTCTCAACATGGAAGTCTCACAAAGTTTTCATCAATGCATGTCTTTTGAGGTAGTGGTCCCCAAGGAAAAAATACATGGGTTCAAAATGACAAGAAAAAAATCATGGGCAAATCCCATTTTGCAAAAATTTCATTGATGGAATATTGAGGGAGATATTGCCTCCTAGGAGAAAATCATGACACTCCTAAAAATTCGTTGGGCACTTATCCCAAGGTCAAATGGTCAAGGAATGGAACGTTGGGGTCTTCTAACCTTGGAATAAATTTTGACAAGTCAAAGATGCTCTTCCACCAAGTAAAGCAATTAATTTATCCACCAAATAACCAAATCATCCTCTTTTGGGACAAATGGTAACTCCTCATTAATGGATTTGACAAGTCAAACTAGCCGTTGGGAGAAGTTTGACAAATGTGGACAAAATATAGTCGTTATGCTCATTTTTCAAGGGAAAATTGTCCCCAAGTTTATTTCCTCCACCAAATTACACTTTTTCCTAAGCTACATGATTTTACCTTGGTGGAGCGAACTTCTTTTGGGGACATCTTCAATGGTCAACAATTCTAAATGCATTTTATCCCAATTTTTTATCATGGATTTATGTAATTAAAAATTGTTCTCATAGGTTTAGCATCCAACCAATTGTGGATGAAAATTATATTTTATGAGGGAGTAGAAACTAATCGTTACAATAAAAACTATATAAGGCTAGCCCCTCCTCTCATTTTTATTGTTCAAAATTTGTGAGATCATAATGTCATTTTTCATAACTCAATTCTCTTGTGTCACTATGGATTGTCTACTGTAATGTTTGTTTTTCTTGGTCTTAGATATATTTAATTGTGCTTTGACGGGGGTTCCTTAGGAGAATTGCGAAAGATAATCAATCAATCCATTGAGGGGCTACATAGTCACATGGAAGAAAAAAGATAGACCTTCATCTCCTTACTTTCTTTATGGGATCCAAGTGTAATACACCCAAGTTGTTAGACCAACTCCTTTGAGAGTAGCTTCAACCAAGTGGTCTATTATCACTTCAACCCTAGTTGATTTCTTATCTTGGAGACCATCATGTAGAGGAGTTTTTCTAGCAAATCCAAGGAGGAACCCATTTCTCATTGAATTTCTAGCATTAGAAGCGATAGTGCTTCCACTCCAAACCCAATTGACTAGAAATCTAATGTTAGGTAGCTAGAGAGGTAGTGGGGGGCCCGGAGGACCCATAGTGACAATAGTGGAGGCCATTCAATGTAAGGTGGACTAGGTCCTCTATAGTATTAAATAAGGCCTACTATGGTAGTTATATATAATAAATGTAAGAGGAATTCTTAGAAGGTTCCACCTCTAGAATGTTCTTAGGTGATTGGTAGCACTATATACAAGGGTTCAAGCAATGTAATGAGACATGAAGAGAAGTATTGTATTTGGAGCGGTAGCTCAATAGGAAGATGCTCCCTCGAAGAGGCAAGTGAACAGGAGAGGATACCTTCAATAATATGATCGAATGTATGGTGTTCTCTTATCTCAAGGGTTTTCTTAGAATAAAAGTGTGGTTCTTCTATATTGTTCTCTGAATATTTGAGGTGTTTTTAGATGCATGTATTTGGTTCTTAACAAGTGGTATCAGAGCACTTTCCTTGGCAGGAAATGTGGGCAAATTATCTTTATTTTTGCAGATTTTTTTTTTCGAAAAAGAAAAAAAGATTCGCGACATTCCGAACAATTTATGTAGATTTATGTGCCAAATTTGCAGAAAAAAAGTTGTAGATCTAAGTTTCCTCTCAGAAAAACACCCAATTTAAAAACAAAAAGTCTGAAACGGAGTCATGGAAGCAAAGTTATCGTTATTTTAAAATCTTTTATTTTCAAGATTTTTCCGCAGACGACCGCGCGACTTTTCTGATTTCTGTAGAAGTTGGGCCGAATTTGCCAAAAAAAATTACAGATCTGAATTCCTCTTTCAAAAATAACTGATTTCAAAATCAAATTGGAGCTCCAGAAGTAAAGATATCGTTGATTTAAAATCAGCAATTTTTGGGGGTTTTCGTGACAACAACAGACCTGTAGAGTTCACAACTTTTCACAGGGTGCTTAGATTGCTACCAGATTAGTTCCATTGGATAGAGGATTTTCATAGCTTTTTAAGGTATCTTATATGTGGTGTTTCCCATGGATATTCACTTTCAATCCCTCATGGCTCTACAACGCAAACTGGAAGCCTCCAATGCAAAATTTCAACGTGATATGGAAGTTATTGAAGAGATCAGACTTGCAACGCAAGAGAGATATATTAGGAATCTCATGTACATTGACATCACATCAGAATATACTCACGAAAGATATACTTGGTATGATTATGAGGAAGATTGTGAGGATTGGTATATGGACAATTGTAATCTCTGAGATGATAACTACTTTCATCTTTTATTTGATGACTCTACTCCACCTTATGTAGAGCACATTATGGAGAGTAGTCCATGTAGATTTTTGATGACTAATGTCAATAAACTGAAATTCTGTCAAACACTTAGCAACCTAGAGATAACTGTCTTCATAAACTTCATAAATGCAAAAGCCCACATTCAGAAATTTCCATAAGCAGAAATACACATTGCCAAGCAAAAATATGCAGCGGAAAAACACAGTGGACAACAACCTAATAACACTCAGAAATTTAGGCAAATGCCAGGGAAAACCCCAATATGGGGAAACCCAACGAGAGAGAGAGAGATCTTATTATTATGCTTCAGGAAAGTACAAAACAGCAACAAATCTACATTTCCAGCCAAGGAAAATACCTCACAGCACCAAATCTGTCCCACAGAAATCTGCCTCGTTTTCCGTGCCAAAACCGTACCGATGTCCAGCCTCTTCCGTACCTCATTTTCCGTGTCCACAGTCCATTGTACGGACTATTCCGTACGACCCAAAAACAACGAACAGAAAACAAAAATCCGCCTCGAAATTCGTGCCCAAAATTTCTCGATTTCCGTGCCAAATACGTACAACTGTACGGAATCGTACAGACTATACGGACCCGTACAGTACGGCCTCCCACAACAGAAAAATATTTCGGCCAAAAATTCACAGAAAAATTTTATCGGGAATCATGCTCTCTTTCCTCGAAAAATGTGCCCTCTTTGCTGCTCACTTTCCTCTCTCAAGCATGCTCAGAAAATCTCTCTAACTCTCCTCCCGATGTGCTCTCAACATCCTCCCGATGTCTTCACAACATGTCTTGCACACTACCCAATGCATTCTTTTATAATCTGAAAATGACTTTTTCCCCCAAAAGTGTCTTTTCACCTTCCCCAACCCTAGATCCAAAGGCCAAGATTAGATCTTGCCTTTTTCAAGATCAAGGGTCATGATCCATTCCCTCCAAAATGTCTCATTTAAAATTAAAGTGAATTTCACTTTAWTACATAAGTGCTTTATGAAAATAAAGTCACTTTAAAAATAGAAGGTACACTTTATTAAAAAGTCACTTTACTAAAAGAACCACTTAAAACAACTTTATAAAAACTATTACAAAGTCAAGTGCTTGGTAGTGCAAATATTAAGATAACATCCGCATACAAGACAAAACATGCAGAGTACCTCCCGAGCTAAAAATATCTAACACTCCCTCTTAGCGAGGGAGGTACTTCTGGTATCACCACCAGAATCTGTCTCCATCTCATCAGTTGCCATAGCTGCTCCCTCTGTACTAGAAGTCTCTTCTCCCTCTGAACATGAAGCCACTACTCCCACTGCACTGGAAGCCTCTGTTGCTACCTCCGTTGTACCACGAACTGAAGACATGCTCCTAGGAGACTGCACACTCTCCTGAGCATCCAATTGTGTCGACTCATGCCTGCTGAGTCCCTTGAGAGTCACAGAAGAAGACTGAGTGCCATGTATCAACTCTCTCTCCCGTGCTACCTGCCAACCCTCCGACACAGAAACTGAGTCCAGAAATCCATTGGACGGTGGACCCCAACACAGGTCGACGCAACAACCTGTACAACCTCTCATACCCGACACCAAGCATCACTGCTGTGTCTGGAGTAGCTCTCTCTGAATATAGAAATACCCGGCCACAATAGAATGCCACTCCAAATCTATCAACCTCCAGAGATGACATTGAGAGTAAGTTAACCATCATCTCTGGAACATACAATACTCCGGCAACCTCCAGAAATCCTCCTGACTCTAGCTGGAATCTAACACTTCCAACCCCCTTCATTGCAAGTTGTGGGCCGATACCAACAGCCACACAACAGTCTGAGTCTGTTTTTGAAAGACTCAAGAACACTAACCACATCCTTGTCATATGCCGAGAAGCTCCACTGTCCACGAACCACACTTCAATGTCCTTGAACACTAGGCAACCACTGCCCAGGGGACCAGTCATGAGAGAAAAACTCCCTCTCATGTCTCTCAACAAACTCTGCAATCTCTGCTGATGCTAACACCTCTGGTTTTGGCTTCTTCTTCTTGTTGTTCGGACGCTGACTAGCGTAGTGGCCAGTCTTGTGACATGCAAAGCATCTCACCTTGCTCATGTCCTTCTTCTTGCCCTTTACCACAAGAGAAACATTCTTGTCATCTTTGTCCACCTGACAAAGAACCTTTTCTGCCTTCTTCAAGCAAATACAACAACAAATCACTTGTTGTTCCAAGTGTCGAATGTTGCCCACTGAACTTCAGAGCACAAGCTCTGATACCATGTAGATTTTTTATGGCTAATGTCAGCAAACTGAAATTCTGTCAAACACTTAGCAACCTAGAGATAATTGTCTTCATAAACTTCATAAATGCAAAAGCCCACATTCAGAAATTTCCATAAACAGAAATACACATTGATAAGCAAAAATATGCAGCGGAAAAACACAGTGGACAGCAACCTAATAACACTCAGAAATTTAGGCAAATGCCAGGGAAAACCCCAATATGGGGAAACCCAACGAGAGAGAGAGAGAGAGAGATCTTATTATTATGCTTCAGGAAAGTACAAAACAACAGCAAATCTACATTTCCAACCAAAGAAAATACCTCACAGCACCGAATCTGTCCCACAAAAATATGCCTCGTTTTTCGTGCCAAAACCAAATCGCTGTCCAGCCTCTTTTGTACCTCGTTTTCCATGTCCACAATCTACTATACGGACTGTTCCGTTTGGCCCAAAAACAGCGAACAGAAAATAGAAATCTGCCTCGAAATCTGTGCTCGAAATTTCTTGATTTCCATGCCAAATACGTACGACTATACGGAATCGTACAAACTGTACAGACCCGTACAGTACGGCCTCCCACAGCAGAAAAATATTTCGGCCAAAAATTCATAGAAAAAATTTCTCGCGAATTGTGACCTCTTTGTTGCTCACTTTCCTCTCTCAAGCATGCTCAGAAAATCTCTCTAACTCTCCTCCCGATGTGCCCTCAACATCCTCTCGATGCCTTCACAACATGTCTTGCACACTACCCAATGCATTCTTTTATAATCTAAAAATGACTTTTTCCCCCCAAAAGTGTCTTTTCACCTTCCCCAACCCTAGATCCAAAGGCCAAGATTAGATCTTGCCTTTTTCAAGATCAAGGGTCATGATCCATTCCCTCCAAAATGTCTCATTTAAAATTAAAGTGAATTTCACTTTATTACATAAGTGCTTTATGAAAATAAAGTCACTTTAAAAATAGAAGGTACACTTTATTAAAAAGTCACTTTACTAAAAGAACCACTTAAAACAACTTTATAAAAACTATTACAAAGTCAAGTGCTTGGTAGTGCAAATATTAAGGTAACATCCGCATACAAGACAAAACATGCGGAGTACCTCCCGAGCTAAAAAAATCTAACAGTCCAGAGCCTTCTATGAATACTATTTTTCAGTATTCTTCAGTACTAGTGTGTTATTCAGATGAATTTTTGGATATGGAGGGATTTACATATTTGGATCCCCATGATCAATGTAGCTCTTTAAAGCATCTTTTTCAATTGGTTCTTGAGTTCAAATATCTTCCATGTGGAGTTCACATGAGCACTTGGACCTGGAACCCCGGTTTACAATGGTGGTTGGACTACTTCAACATGGTGGTTTTCATTTCTACAAGGGACCCTGGTTCTCTAGTCTACTTTAGCACTATGGTCCACACTTATCCATGGGACCCTGGTATATGGTGGCACACCCTCATAACAAGCATTGAGGACAACACTTTCATAAGGGGGATGGAATGTTAGGTAGCTAGGGAGGTAATGGGGGGCCCGGAGGGCCCATAGTGACAATAGTGGAAGCCATTCAATGTAAGGTGAAGTAAGTCCACTATAATATTAAATAAGGTCTACTATGATAGTTATATATAATAAATGTAAGAGGATTTCTTAGAAAGTTCCACTTCTAGAAGGTTCTTAGGTGGTTAGTAGCACTATATAAAGGGATTCAAGCAATGTAATGAGACATGAAAAGAAATATTGTATTTGGAGAGGTAGCTCAATAGAAGGATGCCCCCTCAAAGAGGCAAGTGAATAGGAGAGGATCTCTTCCATAATAGGATCCATTGTATGGTGTTGCCCTACCTCAAGGGTTTTCTTATAATAAAAGTGTAGTTCTTCTATATTGTTCTTTGAATATTTGAGGTGTTTTTATATGCAAGTATTTGGTTCTTAACATCTATCCGAGCCAATCTTAAGCTTGCAGGGTCACAATCTCTCAAACTAAGAGACATCTTAAGGTAAAGGTAAAAAAAAATCTCAATTTCTTCAACCGTTTCATTTCAAATATTTTAAAATCATCTTTGATTATAAAAATACAAAAAAAATCATACCCTAGCTAGCACTACATTTTTGTCTTTTATGAGTTTGTAGATCTTGGGGTTTTTGCCTCTTGGGAATCTCTCTACCCCAAGATAAATGTACCGTTGAGTTTTATGCTTAATCAAACACATCTTACAAAGTTTTTATCAAGAAATAGTGTACAGATATGCATTATAACAACAAAGAAAATCTTCAAATCTACATTTTTGTGGACATTTAAAGGGGTGCATATTGTAAGTTTTTACTTCTTAAACTCTTCTACTTCAATTCCAGATCTGATTTACAAGTTATATCTTTGTTTTTTTATCAATATAGAGTACAACTACAGCCTAACAAAAAATTGTATTGGTTGTAGCAAATCTTGGGTTTTGACCAGTGTTACCAGAAGCTTCCCCCCCCACCCCGCTTCGAAGCCACGAAGCTCGATCCGGGCAGGTGCGTCCAGGAAGCTCGGGCTGAAGCACACTTCAAAATTTAGGGAGCACACTTCGGAGCTCTGAGCATGCTTCCTACCATTTCTGAAGAGTCCCCCTCCGAAGCGCGCTTCAGAGGGCGCTTCACATGCCCTTCCGAGGAAGGCCCGCGCACTTCCAAGGGAGAATGAGGTGTTTTGGTTTGCAATTGAGGGTTATTTTTCCTTACTAGTGCTATTTAAAGAGGTCCCCACCTCCTCCATTTCACCCACCCTAGTAAAAGTGACATTCTCCTGTATCTTTCATTTTCATCATTTTACTTAAATTTTTAACATTACCATTAATTGTTTCAGGATGTTTGAGAGTGGGTCCAACCTCATTGGACTTCATATGGAGAAAGTAGAATTTTAGGTCCCATTCAAAATTCAACAGACTTAACAATTTTCGGGATTTCAAAAATGGCAAGAGTGCAATGTTTCCACTGGATTCTATCATGTATGAGGGTATGGAACTAACATTTAATTAAAAGAACCAAGCCCTTTATGTACCTCGATGTTGGTGGCATTGATTGTTGAACTCTTTTGTCACGACCCCAGTAAAAATGTACCCTTCACTCAAGTATAAACTCTTCTGTTGAACTCTTCTCTTTGTCGTCATGTCAGGTGACTTAGTGGTGTATGTGCACACCAACCTCCGTCTTATATACAGGCAGAGAGAAGAGTGGTTGAAGAGAAAGACAAATATGTGGGATGTGTTTCTTGATGATATGGGTTTAAACAACAGTGTTGAGTTGGCATTAGCCAACTTGGATCTTAATGAACTAGTGCTAGAGTCGATCATTTTTTATGATGGTGATCCTCTTGAGGGGTCATCCTCCACATCAACAAATGCACGGATTGCATTGGATATAGGGGAGGAGGAGGAGGAGGATGGAGGAAAGAGCAGTGGTAGTGATGCCAATCTTGATGATTATGACATGGAGGACTCTAGAATCTAGAATCTAGTAATTGCTAGAATCTAGAATCTAGATGGTTGATGCTCGAATGATTAATCATTGATAAACTATGTAGTATGGATGCCATTTCTATCTATATTGATGTACAAATATGCATGTTTTCATATATTCTGCAGTTAATTTGTCTTTCTACATAATTTTTTGAATATAAATGCAATATATATATATAAAAAAATTATATATATATATAACAAACGCTTCTCAGACTCTTCGCTTCCGAGGATTTTTGGAAAATGACGCTTCCAGCGCTCACGCTTCTGGCAACACTGGTTTTGACCCTAGGGTGAATTAAACCCCAATTCTGCAAAACTAATTTCCAGACTACTGAAAATTGATTTTGCAATAGATTTGATGGCTCTAGGGCATGATATACACTTATACTTTGTTGTCCTACCCTCCATACTCAAAGATCTATCGATCTAGTGCATTTTTGCACTTGTGGGAGGCCTTAAAAGACCATTTTTCTTGTTGGTTTCTGCGTTTTACTTTGTTTTGCAGGTCTGATATAATAGGACAGCGAAGAAATCTCTCATTTCCAACCACTTTGATCAAGGTATTCACATAACAAATCATCCAAAAAGTGGTAAGAACGTTTACCCCTCTCTCTTGTACTTTATTTGGTCATTATTTTGAGGATTGGAGGTAAGTTAACTTGCTGTTTGGTCTCTTTATCTTCTGCAATATCTTTGATTTCAGCAAGCATTGAAACAATTAACTCCTACCTTCACCTAGTATACTTTGTTTAGGCACTGGTCTTGATACTCTTTGTGGTGAAGTGTTAGTTTATGGGAAGCCTCCCAGAGCCGCTTAGCGTAGGAGTTTGGCTCAAACAGGGAAAATGATAGGTGTTGTGGTGACATTGGGCACCTATCCCCTATCTTATCGCTATAGCAAACTATGACCTTGGTGTTCTGCTAGTTTGTGTGGTAACAGTGCCCAATGAAGTTCCCTAGGAAATGCACAACACTGGGAAAAAAAACTATTGTGAGATTCTAGTTACAATGCCAATAAGACAAAAAACACTAAATGAGGAAACCTTATATATGACAAAAGGAACATCACTACAAAATCTTGCTAACAAGTATACCAGTCTAAAATTTTGAACATGAACATCTATAAATGTAATATTTTTCCTATGCAAATCCTTCATTTATTCATTCTTGTGTTGAATTTGTGTCCATCCTGGAAATATATTCAGTAAAAATAAGCTAAACCTTTTATAAAATTTTGACATTGTGCAAGTGTCCAAAAAAATCCAATTACCTGAAATTGGTCACACAGACAGATTGGATACCAGCATCTGCTGCTGCTCGACATGCCACAGGTACAACATCTGAGATCTGCTTTAATAAATATATGATCATGAAAGTGCGTTATAATTAAATGTTAAAAAACAACCCTGCAGGAAATATGTCAAAGTGCCAGAACATTCTCTCCAAATACACAATCCTAACAAATGTTATCGCTTATCACTTCAAAAAAATAGGAATAGACAAAAGAACACAAAATCTATTAATGAACTCTAATCATGAAGTATATTACTAAATTCCATGCTAAAACATCAACCAAAAAGATATGATAGTGCTAGTCATCACTTTAATGAAGTAACCAATGAAAGTAACAAAATCATAGCAAGAATGAGAATACATGCAATAATTGACCTCACCAATAAGCAACTTGAGAAGTGCTAACAAACAAATACAGTAAAGACAGGAGTGCATATACATACCACCAAATCAGCCTTGATTGATTTCAGCCACTCTACTTCAGTAGCCAATATTGAGGCACGTGGTACAACTGCTGTCTGGGAATACTGCCAAAAGTCCAAATCGAGTTCAAATAAAAAATGTGAATAAAAACAAAATAATCTACTAAACTTTTCTGTATTATAAAGAGTTCAAACACTATACAATTCACATAAGAAAAAGTATGTTTTAAATTAAGGCAACTGCATGGTATGCTTCTCCAAACGGTTTCCACATTTGGCTACATAAATATCTCTGTAATTGTATATTGCAACATACAGGTATTGTGAATTAATGCTTAGTCCTAATGGATACAGCCTTCCATGAATCCCTCTTATAAATATAAAGTCTCTCACCAAATCAAACAAAAGACAGCAAAACCATATTTTCCTACGGTAATGCCTGAATCCTCAGTTGAAGGGTAATTAGTTCATCATCCATGGACCATGTTAATAAATCCAAGTTATTATTTTCATGTTCAGCTCAAATCCTCAGTTGAAGGGTAATTAGCTCATAATCCATGGACCATGTTACTGAATCCAAGTTGGCTGACATCAGCTTGTCTGCATGATTAAATTTGCAAGATTCACCAAGTAAAGAAACCTGAACATATGAAATCTCAAAAGAAACTGATTCATATATTAAAAATATAAACTACAAACATGGTGCACTAATGAGTATTTTTCACAATCCAATTTCTTGTTTTCATACATTCACTCTTATTGCAATTACTTAGAAGATTAAAAATTAATAATGCTCCAGAAAACATCTTAATAAAATGGTAGTAGAAACAGAGAATTTTGAAAACAACAAGGGGTGCTTTCATAGGTATCATGATGTATCTACATGCTTGTTGCCAGTCTGGATCTATGTCTACCTTGAGAAACATTAATTCCTATTATTTCTAAAAACATCTAAAAAACTTCAAGCTAAGGGTAATATATATTATTCACAACATGCCCTCGATGGAGATAAGCAAAGAATAACACCTTCTCTAAGGACGCAAGACGATCAACAGTCAAAGCATCTGCTTGCACAGCTCCACAATCAAGCAAAACCTGCAACCACAGCATCTTCAATTAACAGGGTGTTTATGCCTAAGCAAAGTATGAAAAGCACAAAGTAATAATTTAACAAACTTGTAAAAATGGTCAAAATTTACACTAGATACAGTCCAATGGTGGTATTGTTAAAGCCTGTCAACCTATCTTAAATTCTGTGGACCCACACACTCAACAGTTATGGTAAGCTGCCTAAAATTTATACATGTGGTGAAACAAGCTTACATGAAGACTATTGGATTAATCTTGTGTGTTACTATTGAAATTTTCACAAGCATTCGTAAGCATGGATCTTAAGGATGGGAAATAAATAGTAATATGTAATGTACAACCTTGTTACCAAAAGAATGTTTCACCGATACAGTCCAAATGGTGGTATTGTTAAAGACTGACAACCTATCTTAAATTCTGTGGACCCACACACTCAATGGTTATGGTAAGCAAACTAAAATTTATAGATGTGATAAAATAAGAAACAAGCTCATATGAAGACAATTGGATTAATCCTTTGTGTTACTTTTGGAATTTGCACTTACATTTATAAGCATGAATCTTGGGGATGGGAAATGAATAGTAATATGTAATGTACAACCTTATTACCAGAAGAAGTTTTCGCCGAAGGGGAATAAGTTATGTCTAACATAAGAAGAAAAAAGACTTCTCATGCATCCCTAGAACACTATATCACCTATGTTTATTAAGAGAAAGTAATAACCACACAAAGAATTGAATAAATAAATAAGAAAAAGATAAAAATAACATATTTCTGTCCAATGGGGTTCATAGTTTGTTAGTTATTTACTTTTGGAATCCTGTGTGTTACTTTTGGAATTTGCATTTACATTTATAAGCATGAATCTTGGGGATGGGAAATCAATAGTAATATGTAATGTACAACCTTATTACCAGAAGAAGCTTTCGCTGAAGGGGAACAAGTTATGTCTAACATAAGAAGAAAAAAGACTTCTCATGCATCCCTAGAACACTATATCACCTACGTTTATTAAGAGAGTAATAACCACACAAAGAATTGAATAAATAAATAAGGAAAAGATAAAAATAACATATTTCTGTCCAATGGGGTTCATAGTTTGTTAGTTATTTACAGATCCAAAGGGTTTTATATGGTTCTTCAAAATACAAATAGGTTTCGAAGTTAAAACATTTGCAGTCTACAAAAATACCTTCAGCTTTCAAGCCAGTAACAATAAAATAGATCTAAACAAGCATAACATTTTATCGTCTGCTTAGCTTCACTGAGGCCATAAGAGTTATTGTAGTTGTCAACCATGGCCAGCCTGCAGCTTTTAATATAAAGGGGTTTTATGTCTGCATTACCATTAGGGCTTCAATTGATGGATCATTCCAACATTTTCACTATAGGTTCTGTGTGCAACTTTTGGAAACTTTCTTCAATGCTTTGTGTTAAATTTTCAGCCCATGGTACACATATCTGCACTTGGAAACTAAACCCTAACAAATAAGAAACTAAAAACTGTTAACACCTTCAAAACAGCAAAGTCTGAACATTAATTTTCATACATGGACAATCTGAAAATACAAACAGCAAGTACAAATCTAAACTCTCAATCACATCTGCTTCTATTAACTCAGAAAAAAAATACAATGCAATAGCTCAAAACTAAATGTCTCACACTCCTGTCTTATCTGTATGATTTGCCCTGCCTTTGTTTTATAGAGTAAGAAAGGCTAGGGTTACAATGAATTGCAATCATCCCTGTGGTGCACCCTAGGCTAGGAGAAAACCCTAACCCTAATTCTGCCTAGAGTAATGAGCCGTGTCTATGTGTACAACTCTGCCAGGAATAGAGCGCCCACCTTAGTCACCTGATTTGAGTTTGGTGACCATGAGGTTTGGCAAAAAATTCACAGTGCAAAACTTAGTAACAACTCTGCCAGGAATAGAGCGCCCACCTTAGTCACCTGATTTGAGTTTGGCGACCATGAGATTTGGCAAAAAATTCACAGTGCAAAACCAAGTAATAAAATTCAGCATTAAGTTTGAGAACTATTCAAAATTTTCAAAATATATATATATATATAATAAAATTCCATGCGCTCATTAAACATTAATGACAAAAATGAAAATTTCATGCCAACATTAATGATTAAACATATATTTCAAAAAGATGATATCTTGTTTAAAATTTAGGGGTTTAGGTTAGGTTTTACGAATTAGCTTTTATTTCTTTTTTCGTTTAAAAAAATTGAACTTGAAGAAATTTGATAAAATTCAAATTACTTAGCCTTGAAGTTTGGCTTTAAGCTTGGCTTGAAATTCAGCTTCAAGTTCGAATTTGGCTGGAGTTCAGCAAATTTCGAATTTCAAGCTTGAAATTCACCAAACACGGTGACTAAGGCACCCACTAAGAGAGAACTTAATGCATGAAGGCATGCGACTCCCTCCTAGGTAATTGCACCCTGTCCCAAAACTGGAACACTCCCTTAACTCATGTGCTTTCCTAATTTAAGAACTAAGCCTTAACTAAAGAAAAAAAAAACAATTTATTATTCTGGAAAAAGCAAGTGCAGTCCTAAATCTGGAACGACACTTCTAAAACAGGAAAAAGCTAAAGTTGGCATCACTCTAAGACTAGCGCATGCATGCACCCTCTACCACACCTACATAACTGTTGTACCTGATGCCTAATTAGAATTTAATGTTGCACCTCATCCCTGCAATCATTGTTTCTCCCTTATCCAATGTGCCTTACTCCATTGCACAGACATCAAAGTGAAGGATCTAATATATTCGTTGCATTACTGCTGAAGGAGAACAGTGACCGAGGCAACAAGTAAAGTCTAACACTCCCCCTTTGGGAAGGTTTTATCCACTAAAGCAAGCCTCTCCCTCTTCACCTCAATCCTCCATAATCTTCAAGGTGTTCTTCCCTTGTCCAAGGAAGATTTCATCAACAACTACATGCTCGAAATCAATCATTGATATTTGGAATCAAGATCATTAGGCTACAGTGCTAACGATCATTTATCTTGCAAGAACCCTTCCAAACTCAATCATACTCTACCTGCCACCTAATGAGTGATTCTTGATCCATCACCAATTGACAACTTGACTCAACAAGCCAAATCATCCATCATTTGGTATGGACAACTTGACCGGACAAGACAACACAAGAAGTAACTATAAAACCATTGTGATAGAATCAAGGGACACCTGGGCAAAACTTTAGTGCATTATCCTTTATGTTCATCTACTATATCATGCAAACTATTTTTTGTAAGCAACAAATAATTTAATATAAATACTCCTTACTTCGAAGCACAAACAAACAAAACTCGATAATAACGAAGTTAGAGAAAAACAAAATATTGAAGTTGGAACTAAAGCAAAAAGAAACTCAACTCATTCACAACGCCCAAGAACATATTAAAATTCTCTTTAAGTTATTCAAAATATTTAGTACGAGGTTTTTCTTTCTTACGAGCCAATTCTCTGGCAAGGACTCTTATGAACTCAATTACTCTATCAGTGTTTCTTGATCCATCCCCAATGGACAACTCGACTTGACAACTCAACAAACCGACTTGACAACTTGGAACTCAACAACTCGAATCAACAAACTCTCGATCAAGGGAGAGACTTCAATTGATGAGAAGTCCAACCCTTCCAACAAATTTCAATACTATTGAGATCCATAAGAGAGGGAAAGGATCGACAACTAGCAAACCCTAAATCTGCACAAAGAGAAGATAAACCAGCATTAGGATAAAATATAAATCTGCACTAGTGTGCAATAGAAGAAACTAGCAAGTGGCACCTTTAGAGAGAAATAACCCAAGAACACTAGAGTGTGACACTTGAGAGAAAACCCTTGAACAATAGATCACACCATGAAAGAGAGTGTAGTGCTAGATATGGTGCTCATAGGCCAAAAGAATGAGTCACGTTACAAGAGAGCAATGCTCAAGATGATGTTACAAATGGATCTTGACTCTTGAGTGTGTATTTAACCACAACTCAAGAGGTGGGGCACCCTCCCCAAGAAGGGTTATGGGCCCACATAATGACTAGGTTGACCTTAACCACCTAGGAATATAATAAATGAATGTTGACTAGCTCAACTTTAAGCCAAACCCTAGAAACACACTAATGCACAATAATAATGATTATAAATGTTACAAAAGTTCACACACATGGAATATAGACAAAGATAGCATGAGATTATAATGAAGAGAGTGCTTGCTCACTCTATTGCTTATGTGATTCAATGTCTTTATAATAGTAGGAAACCATGACCAGAATCACTAAGTAACTTAATTAGTCATTAAGTCATCATTAAATCACTTTATTAAACACACTTAAGTCATTAATATGACTTTGTTACAAAATCACCTAAGACTACTTAACTTTTAAGTCTAGATATGACCATTGTTAATAATAACTCTAACCATTCCTTAATGGTCATATAAGGAACAAACACTTGCCCCAAAATACAAATCCTGGCAATGGACGCTAGGTGCACGTGGCGATAGATCAGGTTTGGTTCGGAGTTCGAAACTCTAGGAGGAAGCTGGAAACTACACGCCAAAACTCTCGAATACCGGAGTTGCAAAGTAATGTGGATCATCGATCTAAGGATCCTTCGAGATCCCCCTCAACCGTCTGATCAACCAAGAAGAAGGACTTACGTACAACGCTTCGACAAAGTCCTACTCGGGGAGGAAAGGAGTGTGGAGCGGGTAGAAACCCCCCGAACGTCGAAGTTATGAATTAACGTGAGTCATAAATTCACGGATCTACGTGGACGCACCTCAACCGTGGGATCTAAGGGGTATTGGGGGACAGTTGGCGGGAACTTCAGACTTCATAGCTCCGGGAGGTTTTGAAAGTAGGTGAAGCTAGGAACCCCCGGAGGCTGCCAGTCCCGGATTGACGTGGCACGCCGACGTCACCTAGGGTGACATGGACCCCTGTCCTGTAAGCCACGTGTCACCCTGATTTGTGCTTCTCACAGACCCTAAATGCCATTAGAACGCGACATGTGTCACCTCCTGACGAGGACATGTGTCACCCCTAGCCTCTATCACGTGTCATCCCCCTGGCGCATGTATGTCCGATCGAAGGTTGGTGGAGTACCCGCGACTTCGGGAGTTCGGGACTTCAGGAAGAATGGGAGGCTGGAACGTTGAGACTAAATCCATCGAAGGGTCGGGCCCACTTGTACATGTCTCTGCATATATCGCGCCACCGCGTGTAAGTGGGGACCCTTCAGAAGTTCAAGACTTCGGGACATCGGAGGATTTGCACGTAGAACGAAAAAGAGGCGTCCAGCGTCGAAGTGTTGAACTCTCCCCTCGCTTAAGTGTTCACTAAGGAACAAGCCCCGTCGTGGGATCGGACAGTGAATGGACGTGGATGTAGGAACTTGAAGACGATACGTGTGAGGCGGATCCACGTGGGCCCCACATGGCCTTTGACCAATGAGGCTCACAGAACTTCGAAAGGGCATAACTTCTGAAACAGAGCTCGGGTTGGAGCATGGCGACAGTGGTTGGAAATATCTTAATCAACAGAAGCTGATGGAGATCCCGAAATTAGGATTTGAGATAGTTAAGGAAAACTAAATTATGATGCCCCATCCCTTAAAAGAGTATTTAGGGGTCAGTTGTGTTACAAGAATGCCCCTCTAAGAATTGGTATTTCTTGTCATAAGGATTAGGGCTAAGAAATTAGAACCCTAGGGTAGAATAATCTTTTATCTATTCAAGATAAGGTATCAAGACCAAGGCCCTACAAGAAGGGGTTCCCAAAGGGAAGCAACTTCACCAACGAGATCAAGTATAGCTTGAATAAAATACTTAAAATCCTTGCCAAGGAACGAAAGAAAAACCAAAGAAACTACTTGAGAACTTACCAAACTAACAAGAGAAGGAACAAACCCTAAAACTTCTTCTCTCCACATGGTATAGTTACCCTTCAATGGATCGATCTTGCAAGCTTGCAGAAGTCTTGAACCATCACAACAAATCTTTAATGCATCAATAATAAACCAAGAAAGAGAGGCCTCCAAGAATTGACACCAAAACGTCCAATAGGTAGATCTTCAACAAAATTGTATTCTCAAAGAAAAGTATCCAACAACAACAAAAAATTGGAATGAGAGGAGAATCTTTATTTATAGATGAGGCTTCGACATCCTTCTCATTA
Organism: Picea sitchensis; assembly: GCA_010110895.2. Taxonomy (NCBI): domain Eukaryota; kingdom Viridiplantae; phylum Streptophyta; class Pinopsida; order Pinales; family Pinaceae; genus Picea; species Picea sitchensis. Next base: position 160,578 of record SNQJ01S0056664.1, on the reverse strand, counting down.
TTTATTATTTTTTATCTCCTAAAATCTAGCCCAGAAGAATTACAAAGTGACTTGTCATCCACAATGTAAAGGAAACTAAGTTAAACAATAAGTAAAATGTGCCACATGTACATAAAACCCTCCAAGAGAGGGGATCATCCCACAAAAGAGAGATCAACTTGGTGAAGATGCTCAATGTTCCTCTTGAAATGCATGGTAAAAGCCTCAAATCGTGGTGAAATAGTCCTCCAAGGAAGAATCATCCTCAATCAAGCCAACATCTAGCCTCAAAAGGTGGAACGACCTCTTGTGTGGAGTGAAAAAGCTCCCAAGAAGTGGACAGGTTAAGTCACAGGATATATCTAAACCCCTCCTCGTGTCGCGTATCTTACGTGTTGGACACGATACATGAGGACACGTGTACGGAATGTGTCATGTTCACAGGACACGTTCCAAACACGTGTCTGACACTTACCTCGGTGTGTCCCAAAAATAGGACATGTGTCCTGTTATCCCCACTTTCTAGGGATAACTAGGAGATCATGTCTCGAGGCCCACAGGTCCTAGACATGGAGTACCGAGAGCAGGATTGACCTGAGCATGGCCCTGGAGGGCCCTCCTTTTCTTCATTCCTCATCTTTTGTCTTGTCAGCAACAGCAGCATTCATCACCATCGG